>PITB01027120.1:0-20560 GCA_004024585.1 Paradoxurus hermaphroditus
GACCTCACCTCCCGCCCCGCTGCTGTGGGCGGCCCAAGCAATGCGCCATCTTGCCCAAGAGTTCCTCCAGGGCCTCACTGCCTTTAAGCCACCAGTTCCTAGTTCAAAACGTGGGGTGGGTGTGCCCGGTGGGCAGGATCTGGACCCCATGCTGTGCCCCACTGGCAAGAGAGCCTGGGAACCAGTTTGGGACTTTTGGTTTCTATAGAAGTAGTCTGGCTCTGTTTCTCCTCGCACTGGAAGGGAATTTGGATGCTGAGAGGCCGAAAAGATTGACAAATGTGCACCGGATTAGGAAGTAGGTGAAATAAATGATACTCGAATAGACGGAGTGGGATACTATTGTAAGGGGGCTGAATCTAAACCTACAATCTTTATTTTCCTAGCTTAACTTGACTCTTATCACAGGTGCCCATTCGGTGGGGGTGAGAGAAGCAATGGTAATAAATATCAGAGAATTTGTGGTTTCTCTCCTGTGGGGTGTATCTAAATTCTGGAGGCTTCCATAGAGTAGCAGCAAACACCCCTGCTCTAGATTCTCCATGCCATTGGGCAATCTATCATCCCGCCCAGTGGCTCGGGGTAGAGGGAACGGACACCTTCTCTTTGGTGTCCACAACAGCTGTGCTCAGCCCTTCTCACCCTCTCTGTCGCTCTACTCAGCCCAAGTCTGGAAATATTAATCCAACCTCCAGAGCATGAACAAGACTTACTCAGACTCATATATTCTTCGAAATCTATTGATTATGCCTGAGTTCCTTCTGCTCTTCCTGAGGGCTAGGCTTTGGAAACCATAAAGGCAGGAATTAACTCCTTTTCTCTGCTTTCTGCCTTTCCTGAAGGAGTGAACGTTGACTCCCCTAGCTGACAGAATGGAGAAAGAACCAAGGAAATATGAAGAAATATCCTCACTAGACATTTCAAAATAGTACCCCTTCACGCTCTGTACTTACTGATATCTTTTTTCAGAAAGGTAAAATCAGGGCCGCCTGGGTGGCTCAGTTGGTCTCACGGTCTGTGAGTTCGAGCCCCGCGTCGGGCTCTGTGCTGATGGCTCGGAGCCTGGAGCCTGCTTCGGCTTCTGTGTATCCCTCTCTCTCTGCCCTTCCCCTGCTCACACTCTGCCTCTATCTCTCTCAAAAATAAATAATAAAAAAAGTTAAAAAATTTTTAAAAAAAGAAAGATAAAATCAGGGGTTCCTGACTGGCTCAGCTGGTACAGCAGGTGACTCTTGACCTTGGGGTTGTAAGTTCAAGCCCCACCTTGGGTCTTTAAAACTAATTAGTTAATTAATGAATTAAAATAAGTAAGTCAATAATAAAACGAAATCTTTAAAATAAATAAAATTAAAAACCTAAAATAATCAAAGTAATGAAAATATGATTAAAAAAAAAGAAAGGTAAAATCATGACACATGCGAATATAAAATGAAGTGTTCAAATTTTTTAAACTCACTTATTACTGAGAGAATCAGCAAGATATAAAAAAACTATTAAGAGAATCCAAATAACAAAAACTCAGGTTGCTGATATGAATTTGCTAATAATAGAGGCAAGACTGGTCTCTTTCACTGGATGAAATTAACAGCATCTTGACTGTAGAAAATGTATTTGCACGTCTATAAACAGGAATCATTTACAACCACCATCAATTCTTTACATTACACTTTATTCTAGAGGGTTACAGAATGATCAAAGATGAAAGGCACGGACAGGATAGAATTGGGTAAGCCCAGAAAGGTCCAAGCCTGGCCTTCCTTAAAAAGGGTACTCTCTTAGAGTTGAGTACCACAACCCTAAATATAGAACAATAGAAGTGTACATTTTCTCAGTTTGGGAAACTAGCGATCCAGGACCAAGGCATCGCTAGGACCGTGCTCTCTCCAAAGGTGCTAGGAAAGAATCCTTCCTTGCTTCCTCCAGCTACGTGTGGTTCCTGGCAATCCTCGGTGGCCCTTGGCTCGTAGACGTCACTCAGCCTCCGTTGTCACATGGCGTTTTCCCTGTGTATCTGTGTCTAAATTTCTCCCTTTTTTTTTAAATGTTTGTTTATTTTCGAGAGAGAGAGATCAAGAGTGAGAGCTGGGAGAGGGCAGAGAGGGAGACAGAGGATCTGAAGCAGGCTCTGCACTGACAGCAGAGAACCCCATGCAGGGCTCGAACTCACAAATTATGAGATCATGACCTGAGCCAAAGTTAGATGCTTAACCGACTGAGACACCAGGGTGCCCCACAATTTCTCCCTTCTTGTGAGAACACCAGCCCACTCTAATGCCCTCATCTTAATTTGATTAAATCTGATCACTTCCTCTTTCTCACAGTTTGGAGACTGGAAGTCCAAGACCAGTGTGCCAACAGGGCACAGGGTCTGGTAATGACCCTCTTCCAGCTCTCCTGGGCCTCTTTATAAGACATTAATCTCCTTCATGAAGGCTCTGACCTATGACCTAATCATCTCCCAAAGGCCATACTTCCTAATACCATCATATTGGGCATTACGATTTCAATAAATGAATTTGAGGGGAAACACAAACATTCAGCTTATAGCAGAGCCCAGTCTTAGAGGGGCTCTCGAAGTTTCATGGGTCTTACCCCCAGGAACCCTACCAGGTTCTCATGATACAGAGTGGAGAAGATCTCCCTAATGTTTCTGGCATGATAACCATTTTGAAATAAACCCAGAAGGTTCTCCCTAATAAGGGCCCTCCAGGGGAAACCTTACCAGAGCCTCCTCTTACCTGGAGGAAGAACAGTGAGCCAGCCCTGACCCTGTCTAGCTTCCCAGTCTCATGTAAAATAAGGGAGAAAAAAGGCTGAAAATGCTTCTGAAGGTCAGAGCCCAGGGACTAAAACAATGCTAAGAACAATGAGATTTAATCGTAAGGTTAGGGAACACTTCTCTTCCCAACATCTGTCCACTACATCAACAGGCTTCAGCGTAATAACAGTGGATTGTAACTGGGACGGCTGCGAATCACAGAGTCTATTTCAGAAGGAGTTCTTAGGGAAACCCCAAAATAACGGAGGAAGGAAAAACAAGGAAATTAGAAGAAATAAGCCTTTGGCGCTCACAGCCACGGCAATTCTTAAACACAGCCCGGCTCCTGCCCAGATTAACACAACGCCTTTTACTAACTGCTTACCTCGGTTTCTCTTACCCAGTTCATCATGTCTAGCTTTCAATAAAAACTTACAAGGCATGTTAAAAAAGCATGAAAGAGGGGCACCTGGGTGGTTCATTTGGTTAAGCATCTGACTCAGGTCATGATCTCACAGTGCGTGTATTCGAGCCCCGCAGAGCCTACTTGGGATTCTCTCTCTCCCTCTCTCTCTGCGTCCCTCCTCTGCTCATGTACATGTTCTCTCCCTCCCTCTCTCTCTCTCTCTCTCTCTCAAAATAAATAAATAAACACTTAAAAAAAAAAGTACGAAAGAGAGGTGCCTGGCTGGCTCAGTTGTGGGGCATGCAACTCTTGATTTTAGGGTCGTGAGTTTGAGCCCCACATTTGATGTAGAGACTACTTAAATAAATAAAACTTAAAAAAAAAAAAGCACAAAGGAATACCATCTGAGGAGACAAAGCAAGCATCAGAATCCTCGGCTATGCCATAGATTTGGAACGATGAGATAGGGAATTTAAAATCACAATGATTATTATGTTAAGGCTCTGATGGGGAAAGTAGACAACACGCAAGAATGGACGGGGACGGCAAGCAGAGAGATGGGAACTCGAAAAAAGAATCAAAAGAGCAAAAAAGAAGAAACACTGTAACAGAAATGAAGAATATCTTTGATGGGCTCATCAGTTGACTGAACACAGCTGAGGAAAAATCAGTGAGCTTGAAAGCATGTCAATAGAAATCCCTCAAACTGAAATGCAAAGGGGAAAAAATGAAAAGAAAAAAAAAACACAACAAAACACGGAATCTGCAAGCATGCGGGATGATTCCAAGTGCTCTGGGATACTGTCATCTTGAACAGCAGGACACATGGCTCTCCGGGTACCTCGCAGAGCACCCACACGGGGCTTTTCATTGTGAAAGTAAGGAGGCAAACTAATCAAGGTCAACAGAGTCGCCAAGGTGGATGGGGGGCCACCGCTCTGAAAATTACCTTATGAATCTTCCCCAAACACTAGATTTCCAAGAAGGACAAATGTAAATAGATTCATGTTCGACAACAGACAGTGTGATCTAAAGGAACGAACACGGATCCTGGAGTCAGACCTAGGTTTTGATCTCGCTCTGCCCCTTTGAACTGTTTGACCTTGGCAAGTTACTTGCCTTTGAGACCCTGCTTCCCTCTTCCATAAAGTGGGCGTCATGATCCCGTTCTCCCACGTCTGCTGCGAGGATTAAATGAATCCCGTACATAGAGTATTCAGGAAATCCAGGAAACGCTCGATAAACATTCGCTTTAATTCTAACTGAGATAAGTTCTGAATTAATGCAACTGAGGAGGACAAATGAGCTGGACAGAAGGGCTGGCTTCGGGGGCACCCAGGTGGCTCAGTCAGTTACGCATCTGACTCTCGATTTCAGCTCGGGTCATGGTCTCAAGTTCGTGAAATCGAGCCCTCTCTCTGCCCCTCGACTGCTCTCTTTCTCAAAATAAATAAACAAAAAAAAAACAAAAAAAAGGCTGGCTTTATAAAATAATATCAGAAAAAGTCAAGTAAAGGCAGTAATGGGAATTTTTTAGTGTTGTTTCCTTCAGACCCCTTTTATAAACGAAAACCCAACTTGGTGGCAGTGGGAGGGGATTCTTTCCAATATTCTCGGCTCCTCAGCCCACTCATCGGGGGTTTACTAAAGCATTGTGCCGTGGTGTGTGACAGGTGGGGAACAAAAAGATGAGTAAAGGTCGGGCTCTTAGAGTAACTGTTTTGTTCTCTGAAGGTGGTGGTGTATATTTAAGTTGCATTTCTTGCTGTCACTATTATTCTCGCTAATGCCCAGATGAAGTGTATTTGTTAATTTTTTTTTAAATGTTTTTATTTATTTTTGAGAGACACAGAGACAGAGCATGAGCAGGGGAAGGGCAGAGAGAGGGGGAGACACAGAATCCGAACGAGGCTCCAGGCTCTGAGCCGTCAGCACAGAGCCCGACGCGGGGCTCAAACTCACAGACCGGGAGATCGTGACCTGAGCTGAAGTCGGCCGCTCAACCAACTGAGCCACCCAGGTGCCCCTGTATTTGTTAATTTGAAAAATGGCTTGAAACAAAACCTCCTTATCCTTATCTGTAAAGTGTTGACAGGCTCCTTTCGACCTGAAGAATCTCTCCGTGTGAGCGACATAAATGCAAATTTCAAATTGTCGATATCTGCTATGGGGCTAGGGCAGCTGGAGTTGGTTTGTGGCCATTCTAGTCCCAAGACAAGACAAACTTTGATTTTAAAATTACGCTTTCAAGGGCACCTGAGTGGCTCAGTCAGTTAACCACCTGACCCTTGATCCCTCACCTCCCAGGTGGTGAGATCGAGCCCCCTGTCTCAGGGAGGCTGCTTGGGATTTTCTCTCTGCCCCTCCCCCTCTCTCTTGCACACGCATTCTCTCTCTCTCTCTCTCAAAATAAATAAACTTAAAAAATAAATAAATTAAAATTCAAGATTTAAAAATAAAAGCAGGAAAAAAAAGTTTCCTAGGCCAAAAGAAACAATTTATTTTTTTTTACTTTTTTTTTTTTAGCGTTTTTATTTTATATTTGAGAGACATAGAGTGAGCAAGGGAAGGGCAGAGAGAGAGGGAGATACAGAATCCGAAGCAGGCTCCAGGCTCCGAGCCGTCAGCACAGAGCCCGACGTGGGGCTCAAACTCACATGACCTGAGCTGAAGTCGGCCGCTTAACCGACTGAGCCACCCAGGCGCCCCCAAAAGAAACGATTTAAATCTTTGAAAACCTCCCCGGCGTTTCCAGAGCAGTGATAAGCCCCTGGAATTTACTTTGCTGTTTTCAGCTCCAGGACAGCCACCCCCAGCCTCCCTGGGTCCCCTCCCCTGTGTCTCAGTGTTGGGCCGGTGACCCACAGCCCTGGGACCTGAAACTCTCTCTCATTCCCCACTGCCCTAGTTTGTGGATCTGATCCTTTATTATTCAGCTCTGTGCCTTTATTATTTTTTTTTAAGATTTTAAGTAGTCTCCAAACCCAACATGAGGTTCACACCCACAACCCTGAGATGAAAAGTCACTCGCTCTGCCACCTCGGCCAGCCAGGCACCCCTGGCTCTATGCCTGTAGATCTACGGGCTTCCTCTGTTGTCTTTCTTCCAAAGTCCATTTGTCCAATGCCCATTTGTCAGGAGAACTCCTTTTTTGGTTCCTGCCCCGTGGCACTGACCCAAATATAGAAGTTTGACTGCCGGTTACAATTGTTTTCACAGCTAAGTAGACTTCGCAAGGTGTACCCCACGCCAGGGTTGTCATTGACTTATGGCGGGGTCGGGGGGAGAATGGTGAAAAGAGAAGGGCCAAGGAAGAAATCGAATACAAAACTCGTCAGGAACGTTGGAGAACACCCCTTCTCAGAGGCTGCTTGGAGGAGGAACAGGTGGAAACAGGAGAAGAAGGGACACAATTCCTTGAGGGTCACTCATGGTCACCACAGTCCCTGCACTGGAGAGTCAGCCTTCTGGAAGACTTGTAGGCTAGGGCATGCTGGGGCAGAAGGGTTCGGCTCTGCATCAGGGCACATGTGGTTTGCAGACCTGACTGTGCTACTTGCAGCAGAGTGACTTTCTGGGCAGATCACCTGACCCGAGTCTGGGCCTTCTCATCTGGAAGACATGAGAAGTGCGATCCACCATGTGGAATTGTAAGGACCCGGTGTGTTTCCAAAACACCTGCTCGTCTTTCCCCTCTCCCCCTCTTATGATACTCCTTCACTGCCCATGATTCAGAAGCTTGTCATTAAAGCGATTTGGAGCCCCAAACACACTTACTCATGAAAGCCAGGAGCCCTGAGCTCCCTGAAGTCTGGCTCCAAGACCAGCCTACCTTCCTGTCTTCTTTCTCTTCCCACCACCCCCAGCCATGGACTTGACTTTCATCTCATGATGGGTTTCCCCAGCTGTCTTCCAAATACCTCTCAGCTTCCCCACCCGCGAACTTTCGCTCCTTCATCCTGGAATCTCAGGATCTCTGCTTAGACTCATCCAGCAAATAAATATCCAGGTGAAATCCAAATCGAGCTCCTCCATTCCCTGATGACCTGTTCAGACCTGATTGCTCCCACCTCTCAGTTCCCGTTCGACGTCATCTAAGCTGGTCACGTGAACTTGATGATAAAAGTCACAGCATACTGCTTTTCGAAGCTGTTATAATGGAATTCTTGTCATATTCTTGTATCCCTCACCCTGTTCCGTAACCGTTTGTTGCTGAATAAATTAATGATAATAGCTACCAGGGGAGGTAGGCCCCAGAAAGCAAAGAAGCAAGAGTCCAAATTTGAGGTCCGCAAAATGCTGCAGGAAACATTTCTGGCCACTAGAGGACTCCCTTCCCCTTAGGCAAAAAGCACAGCTTCCGAGGAAGGTGGTACCCCCCCCACCCCCATCCTGCTGTAGCCGGCCTGCTGGGGGCTTCGCTCCACCTCCCTGAGGCTCAATCCATTTTGCCTAAATCCCTGGGTCCCTGCAGAGCCTGGCCAGCCTGCAAATCCATAGGGCAGTACCCCAAACCGGAGCAGTGGGAGGACAAGCCACTTCCTGAGCTCTGGATTGGGGATGCTTTGGTGTCGGCTGTAGGCTCATTTGGGGGCTCCTTGCATAAGCTCAGAACGTGTGAGGCAGAGGGCAGAACAGTACATCTTCCTCCTTGGAGAAGCAGAAACTCAATGTCATCAGTATGCATTCCCCCAAAGCCAGCCTGACCTGCTCCAGGCCCTGAACCCACTGCGAAGGACTGCAGGGAAACCCCATGGATACCCCACTTCGGCAGGCTCTGCAGGCCGGATGCCCCTGTAGGTTTTGCTGAGAGGAGGAGGGGAGCACCTTCGGGAATAAAGAAGCACCATTTCAGGTTGAAAACACCTTGCAGAGAGCCCTGAACTACCTCTCTGGCTGTGGCTGGGCTGCCCACTCCCCTGGGAACTCCCTCACCTTCACTCCTTCTCCCTAGCCGGGAGGAAAGGAGTTTCTGCAGCAGCCCATGGGGGCTCCCCTGAGGAACCCTGGGATGGGGTCGGAGGAGAGGACTCAATGGTACATTTTAATCAACAGCAACACCTTTGAAGTGACATTAAGTGAAGAGAGGCAAGTTACTAAACCGTATCTAAGCTATTATTACTACCACGATATAAAAATAACAGATTACAGTAAAAGCTTGAGAGAGGTTTAGGGAAGTGGTCCAAAGAAAGGCCTGATGATCCTCCCTCTCCTTTTTCAGATTTGTTGAGTTAGTTAAATTATGTGTGCGTTTAAAACGTGAAGGAAAAAAGGTGAGTGAAAGCGAATTGAGTTATAAAACATTTCCGGAGGCTTTCCCATGCCGCGAAAGGAGGTGTCCAGAAATAGGACAGGCGGCTGGACCTGAGAACTTCGGATGGAGAAGCCCTTGCTCAGAGCAGCCGAGAGAATGAACTCCAGGTTCGAGACCCGGGAGCGGACAGATGCGAACTTAGTTGGCCCCGAGCGTCCGTCCACTGTGGTACTGTACGTCAAAACACTTCGCTCTTAACGACCACGCGGTCCTCTCCATCGTGCAGTCCCGCCGAGCGCCCACTTTAAAGGCGTCGCACTGGGTCTTGGAGGGAACCAGGTGGCAAAGGGCAGGCCCGGCAGCAGCCGGGTGAGACGGCGGGGCATTGTCTCAACCCCTCGGGTGGGATCCTGCAGGGGGGAGGGGAGGGGAGGCGGTGTATCCTCGGGACCCGCCCCGTAGCCCTCCCTCGGGACTCGCGCATCGGCGAGAGCGAGCGCTGGGGCTTTGTGAAGTGTGGCGAGTCACCATGGAAACCCAAAGGAACGCGGAGCAGGGCGCCAGGGGGGTCGGCGGGTTCTCCGGCCTCTCTCTCCTTCCCCTCTCGGACCCCGGCCCTGCAGCAGGGCCTGTCGGGAGTTGTAGTCCCAAGGCGGCTGCCGCGCGCGGCGGCGAAGATGCGGGGCGCCGCCTGTCCCCGCCTCCCCCTAACCTGCTAGCGTGAGGTGGGGGAGCACTGGGGAGGAGGCGTCGGGTCGGTGATTGGCCCAGACCGCCTCCAGCCCCCACCCACGTCCCCTCCCCAGCTCGCGGCTTCCGACTCCAGCGCCCGGCGCGCCAAGGCGGCGATCGAGCGAGCGCGCGTGCAGCCGCCGCCGCCCCGAGCACCCGCAGCTCCTGCGCCGCGGCGAGACCGAGCAGAGACGGACGGACCGACGGACCCTCGCAGCCGCAGCATCCTGGAGGAGTGCGTGATGGCGGGGCGGGCGGTGGGCTTATTCTTCCTGGGCTGGGACATCCATCTCACGGCCTCCGTTTCTCTGGAAGGCGCACAAAAGGGCAGAGATAGGGGTGCGCCCAGGGGCCCCGCTGCAGGGGACGCGGCGGGAGGTGTGGTTTGGGATTGAGGCGGCCATCGGAACTAAACTGAGGCCCGAATGGGGTCCTCTTTGTACGCCCACGGAGCGCCGTGCAGTGCCTTGCTCATAGTAGGCGTTTCATGTGTGCTCGTGGGATTGCAAAGAACCGTGAGTGAGGAGGCGGCTGGGTTGAACGGATTTCACGCTTAGCACATAGTAGGTGCCCAACCTCGCTCGTCGAGGTGCAGTGAATGGCTGGAAGGCTGGGCGGGGGCTTCTCTGGCTACCGGCCCGTCCTGCGCGAGCCCCTAGATCGGCGCTATCTCTGGCCCCCCACTACCACCGGTACACACACCCTGCGTCCACCTCGTCTCCGGGATGGGATTTGCCCAGCCTGGACCAGACCCGACGGCCTGTTCCACCCGACTGGCTAACGCAGCGGTCGCCTAAGGACGATTCGCCTGCCGCCTCCGAGGCACCTGCCTGAACTACAAAGGCCGCCTGTGGCTGCCCGGCTCAGAGCCGGCGCCGAGGGGGTCCCTTCGCTGGAGCCCAGGGCGAGAGCTCTCCCCGCAGCATCGATCTTGGCGGGCGCCAGACAGCGACGCCCCAGGCCTGGGGAGGGGCAAGAGCCCGAGCCGGAGAGAAGCTGGGATGGGGAGAGACGAGGCCTCCGTCTGAGCAAAGACGGGGAGATGGGGAAGCTGGGTGGGGACAGGTGACCGGGTCTGGGTGGAGGGGGAAGTAGAGACCAGGGTTTGAGGAGGAGAGAGGGGGGACGGGGGCGGGTCTGAGGCGGGAGGGAAAGAGTGCGGTGCAGGTGGCGCGAGGCGGGGCGAGTCTGGGGCTGATGAAGAATGAGGAGGGTAGGGGAGACGCTGGAGGGTGGAGACCGCCGGGGTAGGGGAGGCTAGACGCCGGGGAGGAGGAGACCCGCGCCGGCCGGGGAAGGTCTCTCTGGGGAGGGAGGTCTCCCAGTGGAGGAAGGTCTCCGGGGAAAGGAGGGGCGGGCGG
This sequence comes from Paradoxurus hermaphroditus, assembly GCA_004024585.1. Taxonomy (NCBI): domain Eukaryota; kingdom Metazoa; phylum Chordata; class Mammalia; order Carnivora; family Viverridae; genus Paradoxurus; species Paradoxurus hermaphroditus. The sequence continues at coordinate 10,512 of PITB01027120.1, forward strand.
CTGGGAGGCGGGTCTCGGGCCGGAAGACCCTGGGCTCCAGGCGTGGAGCCTGGCGGTCCTGGCGGTCCAGGTGGCCAGCTGGGCGTGGCCCTTGGACTGGCGACAGACCTAGGATGGCGGATCCGAGACTGGGCTGAGCTGTCCCCACTAGGAGCTTTGTCTCCCGGCCTGACCCAGCCCGTAGGGACTCGCTTGAGGTTTTGCGATAATCCACAGCGCCGCAGGCACACCCTTTTCTTCGCGGAGCTGAAAGGCTTGGTCCAGTGGCAGATGCTGGCAGGGAGGCGGGATGGGGGCAGCCTCTCGCCAGAGAGACCGGGAGAACAATAGCCGGCACCGGTATCCACCCGACCCGTCCTAGGGGCCCCCGCCTCTCCAGAACTTCAAGTGTGCAGTTTTCTGGTGCAGAAAATGCTCCCCTAGAAATCTCAGGGCATGCGCTGGTCTTTGGGGATTCGTGTTGGGGCGCCAAGCCCCGCTGTTAATTCCCTGGTGTGAGTCGCGCGTCCCCCAGACTGTGAGGCGGGCTGAAAGCCGCCGCCACCGGCTTTGGTGCGTTCCGGCCTCCGCGCCGCCGCCTGCCCCTGGCAATTGACCCGGAGCCCAGACGCGGCGTGGCGGCCCGGCGGCGACCTGGAGGTTGCCTCGGTGCTCAGCCTGCTCCCTGAGCAGTCGGCTTTGTCTGCCGGCTCACGTCTAAGGTCGGCTGTGTGTTGGTAGAGGGAGCAGTCAGGATTGGTGCGCATTGTGGGTAAAAAAAAAAAAAAAACATGGAGAAGTGGTTTTTGGAGATTACCCGCCAAGGGTGCGGCTCTTGGCTTTTAGAGCCTTCTGCCTGGGGACCAAAGCTTCCCATTGCCAGTGACCACACCCAAGCCAGTGGGTCCATCCTTTGCAGATTTTGCCCGTATTGTCTGCTGACCTAAGACAGGGACGGCTCTGTGATAGGAGGTGGCTGCTTGCCCATGGGAAAGCGAATGAGCAGAAACGGAAGCACAAACCAGGGCTTCAGCAGACCTTTCCATGCGCTCATAGCCTGGCTGGCTGTGTAAGCATCTTTCATGCCGGGCTGCGGCATCTTGACATGGGAAAGGATCACCCAATCCTAAAATTGCATTCTATGGGTTTTCTTTGGTCATCGTTTAGCTTGTATGAAAGGTGACTCTTTGGCATAAGGCTTATACTTTTAAATTCTCGTTCATTTAACAAAAAAGGTGGGGAGGGAGGGCAAGGCAGAAGCATTTTTATTCCAGGAGTGAAGGAAGCTTGGATAAAAGACAGAGCATCATAGGACCAATCGTTGTGACTTCTATTTGCCATGAAGTTAACTGATGAGCCTTTGGCTCGCTCTAGCCTTGAAGCCCCAGGATTTTCTTTCTTAACCAAGTCGATGCATAGGGTTGGTGCATAAGGCTGTGACGTCACTGTTGGCTCTTGCCCAGAACATTCGATAGTTGCCAACCCGAAAGCCTCCTATCTGGGCTATACCGAGTGGCCATAGGAAAAAAACCTGTTGGCTGTATCTCCCTGGTTTTCAAGGCTGTTGTTTTTAAGAGGTGCCTCTCGGAATTTACAGAACTGGCCTGAAAGGATTCGCTGGAATGCTGTTCGCTGGATGATTTAAAGCAAGTTCATAGACCCGTCTATCTCTAGAGTAGATGAAACCCAAGAATCTCAATCTTAGAAAACCTAAACTCTGTTTCCAGTGGGAAATGTGTTTTCATGTCATTACCCAAGGGGGAAAGTTTCAAAAGGGAATGTTGTGTTGGTTTATTCTTTTTGAAGAAAAGAAAATAAGAAGTTTGCGGTTTAAGGGTGTAATCCTGTTAAGCCCTGTGTGAATATCCGTCCCAATAGCTTTCTCCTGGGGAGTCCACAGACGAGGAATGCCAGTATGACCACCCGTTTCTACAGGGAAGGGGGAGACAAAGCAGCATCCTTCTACCTCCCGCGGAAATGTCTGAGAGACAGGGAGGGAGAAGCAGGTGATCCCAGAATTCCGGAGTGCCGTCGTTAACCCCCGTCTCCCTGACCTCGGGGACCCCGGCTAGGTATATACAAGGTGTCCACAGGACATAAAGATCTGGCCGTTTTCCGCATAGCGTCTCCAAGATGGAGAGGTAAGCCAGGGCAGTTTCAGTGTGTCCACGCACTGCGTGTTTCCTCCTCCGGGAACGGTCGCGCGGCAAGGCGAGTGCACACATTGGCGGAAGTTAAGTTTGGGGACTTGATGTTGTCTTCATCTGTGGTACCTCCATCTCTCTCTGTCCTTCTACCATGAATATTTGGGAGTTTTCCCTCCTTAGTAACCACTCCTCGGGGGCGCCTGGGTGGCTCAGTCAGTTAAGCGTCAGACTTCCACTCAGGTCATGATCTTGCGGTTAATGAGTTTGAGCCCCCGCCTCGGGCTCTGTGCTGACAGCTGGGAACCTGGAGCCTGCTTCGGATTCTGTGTGAGTCTCTCTCTCTCTCTCTCTCTCTCTCTCTCTCTCTGCCCCTCCCCCACTCGCACTAGTCTCTCTCTCTCTCAAAAATAAATAAACACTAAAAAAAATAATAGTCACTGCTACCTCTGATCCAGGACTCAGCATGATGCTACCTAAAGCTCCAGGGAACTGTAGGCCAAAGGCCATCACAAGTGGACACATCCCTGGGGTAAATTAAGATTTACATAATCATACAGAGCCAGACAAGTGGGTATTATTTTTAAGTTTATTTTTTTAAGTTATTTATTTTTAAAGTTTATTTATTTTGAGAGAGCATGAACAGGACAGTGGTAGAGAGAGAGAGGAAGAGAGAATCCCAAGCAGGCTCGGCGCTGTCGGCACAGAGCCCAACTTGGGGCTCAAACTCACAGACTGTGAGATTACAGCCTGGGCCAAAACCAAGACTTGGACGCGTGGTATCTAAGAGCCTAGGGCACCTGGCTGGCACAGTCAGTAGAGCATGCGACTCTTGCTCTTGGGGTGGTAAGTTCAAGCTCCACTTCGGGGGTAGAGATTACTTAAAAGGAAAAAAATCTCAGAACCTGTCTATCTTTCTGGTGTCAAAATGAACCACATTCTGATAGAATTTGATCCTGTTCATTTTTGTTTTCCGAGCTATAAGAAAATAGTTTCGGAAGCGTCTTGGAAGACTTAGTACACGGGAACCTGTAGAGGAACTATAATACAGCAAATCTTTGTCAGTGTGAAAACCTGTAGGAAGAACTTGGGGTGACGTGAAATCAAATGAGAATAACGAGGCAGGTGGTTGATTTTATTGCACTGCTAGTGAATAAATGAGAAATAATTTTAGGATCGCTTCGCCTTAAATTTTTTTTACATGAAGTTGAAAGTTTCAAACACTATGACAGGAATCTTCGATGACTTTGGATATTTATGTACCAAGCGGACGCATTATATACTTTTATCAAAAGAAATTCCTGAAGGAGTATTGTTTATGATTTGTTCTGTTTCAGTCTTCGAAACTTGTTTAACTTAAAAGAAATAGATTTAACTGCGAACCCCCGGAGTCCTCATGCCCTCCCATCCAGCACGGCCTGGTTTAGGGCCTGTCCCCAAGCCCCTGCTGCCTGGACGCCCTCCTCACAATCCAGACTCAGGCAATGTGCTCCAGAAGGAGAGCCTGGGCCTGAGCCAGAAAGCCAGGGGTCAAATCCTCGCTCTGCCACTTTCTGTCTGTCTATCCTTAGACGAATTACTTTTCTCTCGGGAACTCAGTTTCTTCCTCCAAAATTTTTTAAATGAGGAGTGTGCGAGTTAAGGACATACAGCCTTGAGAGCAGTGCCTGGCACCTAGTAAGTGGTCAACAAATATTAGTTATCACCATCATCGCACTGCCCCCCAGGATCTGCCCACAAAAACAACATTTTAAGTCCCCATTTAATCTTTCTCTTCTTAAAAAAAATTGTTTTAAGTAACCTCTATGCCCAACATGGGGCTCAAATTATGACCCCGAGATCAAGAGTTGCATGCTCCACCGACTAAGCCAGCCAGGCGCCCCTTTTTCTGTTAATTTTTCCCCCCACTTAATTCTTTATAAAGTTTTTTAATGTTTGTTTATTTTTGAGAGAGAGAGAGGGAGACGGTGTGAGCGGGGGAGGGGCAGAGAGAGAGGGAGACACAGAATCAGAAGCAGGCTTCAAGCTCCGAGCTGTCAGCACAGAGCCCCACAGGGGACTCGAACTCATGAACTTTGAGATCATGACCTGAGCCGAAGTCGGAGGCTTAACCGACTGAGCCACCCAGGCGCCCCAAATTTTTTTAATGTATATTTTTGAGAGAGACAGAGCATGAGCAGGGGAGGGGCAGAGAGAGAGGGAGACACAGAATCTAAAGCAGGCTCCAGGCTCCGAGCCGTCAGCACAGAGCCCGATGTGGGGTTCAAACCCAAGAACCCTGAGATCATGACCTGAGCTGAAGTTGGACGCTTAACCCACTGAGCCACCCAGGCGCCCCACTTGTTCCCCCATCTAATCTTTCATTGCAAGGGGCCAAGGCAGGCTGTTGAGGGCTCTCGCCAGAGGGAACAGGAAGAATGATTAGGGCCACGTTGTGAGCCCCCACCCTTGCAAATAGTAGGAATAGCTTTTTGCTGAGTCTGAGCCTCTTTAAGCACAGCTGTTGTCAGCAGCTGAGAACTCGTAGTTAAGAACGTTCCAGAAGTGCTCTGATTCCAGCTTTGCCAAATCATCACCGTGTGTGGGGTTGCCCTGGCATCTCACCTGCCCCCTCATCATCTACGAGAACAGCCGGGTACCTCTAACTGGTTGGGCGCTGTCGTTCCAAGGCTGTTCTGGTTTTGGCGTGGGAAAGAGCGTTCATGTTTGGTCGATGGCAGTCGTTGGGAGTAAAAATATCTACAGTTTTCCAGCTAAGGAATAAACTCAGCATCGCAGAGTTCCTTATTTAACAAACACTTTCAAAGCACTTACTCTGTGCTAGGGGTTGTTCTAGTGCCTATGAATTAAGTACTATTATTATCCCTTATCCCCAGCTCACAGTACAGGAATCACCCAGCTAGAGAAGTCGCAGAGCCAAGCTTCGAACCCCAGGAGTCTGCGTAGGGTCTGTATAACTCGGGGTTCTCCAGAGAAGCAGAACCAATAGCGATGGTTATCTTACATGATTGCGGGCTCTGGCAAGTGTGATATATGTAAGGCAGGCCGGCAGGCTGGCAACTCTCAGCCCGGATCTGAGGTTGAAGTCTTAAGACAGAATTTCTTCTTCCTCAAGGGAACCTCGGTTTTTCTCTTAAAGCCTTTCAACTGATTGTATGAGGCCCACCCATACTGCTGAAGAAAATCACCTTTATTTAAAGTCAACTGATTGTAGATTGTAGATGTCAACCACATCAACAAAATACCTTCACAGCAACATATGTAGATGAGTGTTTGATTGAATACTATACTATACTCATACTATAGATGAGTATAGAATAGAATACTAATACTCATACTATAGATGAGTGTTTGATTGAATACTATACTATACTATACCATACTATTATATTACGCTACACCGTACTATACTACTATAGCTTAGCCAAGTCAACACAAAAAAACCAACCATCATAGAGTCAGTGCAGAGCCTGCGGCCGGGCTCTATCTCACAAATCGTAAGATCATGAACCGAGCTGAAATCGAGAGCAGGACTCTTAATCGACTGAGCCACCCCAGGCGCCCCCACAGAGTCCATGCTTTTGAATACTACCCTAACCAAGCACCTTACCTGGTGTGCGTAAGGTGGACAGTAAACTAAAGAATTTAGCAATGAGCTATTCCGTTACAAAATGGTTCCCCTCGCCTTGTTTAAAATAATATTTGGACCTCTTTTTTCATCCATGTAGCTTCCAGCACCAAGTACTGCTCAGAGTAAGCATTCAATAATGTTGAAAGAAGGGCTGACTGATTTAGATGATATTTTACAGGGTTTTCCAGCCCTCGAGACCTCTGGTGCCCCATTTAAACTTAAAATCCTTTGGCTTAGTGAGGCTGAGGTTTTATGAATGACTAGATTCTCTTGAGAAAAGAAGGGTATCTATGTTCCGAATTGAGTGTGGTGTCACTCCCCGCCCCCAACATCTGTCCATTTTCATTGGCAGCAAAGTTTTTCGGGGGGGGGGTCTGTCGCTGCCCCAACTCCTTGTGAATGTGTCTCCCACACACCAGCAGTGCTCAGGACTCCGTCACACAATCTTTGTGTCACTTCAGTGTCCGTCGACAGGCAGCCCCTTTGTTGATTTCAAATCCACCATGGGCTCTAATTTCTCAGGCTTTGGGTCTTTATTCTCCCTGCTTTTGTCTGGTCCTGTCCTTCCCTTTGTCCCTCTGCAGAGCACTATCCACTGTGGAGGGAGAAGTCCCCTCCTTTCTCGTTTTTACCACTTCATCCAGATTTGTCTTTGTGGATTGATGGGTTCATTCTGTTATAAAATTCAAACATAGCCTCTGTTTTTGTTTTTGTTTTTTTCATTTAATGGTTTTTTACCTCTGTTTCCAGTACACGCGAAACTCAATGTAGTTACGTGGATTATTCTAAGTTCGCCCTGTTGCCAAGTGCATGGGCAACACATATGCATAAGAGGGTGACTTTTGGAGGGTGGGAGAGGTGAGGGTGTATTTTTAAAATCCATTTGTTTTTTAAACTCTTTAGTGAAATATAACAGATCCCCAGAAACTATATGAATCATCAGTGTATAGCATAATGAATTTTTGCACACTGAACACACCCATGTAATCAGCACCAGACCAAGAAACAGATTCCCAGTACGCCCAAAACCCCTCCTGTCCCCCCTCCCTTTTTAAGTCATCTCTACCCCCACGTGGGGCTTAAATTTACCACCCTGAGATCAGGCGTCGCATGCTTCGCCAACTAAGCCAGCCAGGCATCTCCCCAAAGTCCCCCTAAGTCCCCTCCTGGTCACTGTCCTTCCTCCAGTGTTAATATCCACCATCCTGACTCCTTACAGCCTGGATCAGCCTTGCCCGTTTTAAACTATTTTGCAAATGGAATCGTTACAGTGGATACTTTTTCATGAGTGCCTTCTTTTGCTCCGTGTTATGTTTGTCGCATTTCATTTGCTCATTTTCCTCGCTATATATTGTCCCATTGTGTAAATGTACCACAGTATCCATTATGCTGTTAATGGGTATTTGGGTAGTTTCCAGTTTGAGGTTACCATGAATAGGGCTGCTGTGAATATTCTAGTACGTGTTTTGTCCATGAACATATGTGTGTTTCTGTTGGGTATAACCTTAGGAGTAGAATGGCTGGGGCGAAGGTTGGCGTATGTTATTTTTTAGTAGACTGTGCCAAATAGTAAGATTAATGGTGATTAAAAACATTTTTAAAAAGATTTGTTTTAAAAAGACACTCCGAGGGATGTACTGCGGTGATTAAACCAATTTTGGAAACCCTAGAGGCTGGTATAATGTCGTGGCTTGATCAGAGGTTGCTTTCCAACTCTTATTCTTCAGCAAAAAATAGAACTTCAAGCTGTGCCTGATTCCACAGTAGCTGAAATGAACTTTTTTTTTTTTAATTTGAGAGAGAGAGAGAGAGCGCACAAACAGGGGAGAGGAGGGAGAGAGAGAGAAAAATCTTAAGCAGTTTCCATGCGCAGCCTTGATCCCACATCCCTGGGATCATGACCTCAGCCGAAATCAAGAGTCAGAGGCTCAACCAGCTGAGCCTCCAGGTGCCCCATAAATGAACATTTTTAAACTAATGGTTGTGTTTCAGCCTTAGTCTTGCTGCAGCGATTTCCTTCTTCCTGTTTCTTAAGGAAAAGATGAGAATCAGATTATAATTGCAACCTGGGTCCCAAAATCATTCCAGAAATGTCCTGTCAGCCTTGAACAAGATTTACAAATGATTTTTTTTCTTCCGTTTTTGACTCTTTTGTGTTTCTTGTATCAGATCAGAACAAGCGCCAATTTATACCACAACAGAAAGAGAGCAGGCAGAGCAGTATTTAATGCCTGCTGCTATTTGCACAACACAAAATAGTTAGATATATGCTTAAATATGCATAGGTTGTCCATGCAAAGAAACGCGGCCAAACCTGTGAGGGTGCTTATCTCTAGAGGAGGGGACTATTTATATGGTCTTAAATGTTTATCATGTGTATATCTTACCTGTTCAAACAGTAATAATGATAATTTGGCAGCTCTTGTTGGCTCGGGCTCACCCTGTAAGGGACCCCAGAAAACTTGAGAAGGGTTGAGTTCTGGGCCCCAGGCTCGTGACTTCTGTTCTCAGATGGACTCCCACATGGAGGACCCCTAAAAATAAGACACAGGCATGCAGAGTAGGGCTTTTGAACCGCTGAAGAGACAGAACGTGTAACTTAATCAAAAAAGAAAGGTGTTGGGGACCAGGAGGAGTAAGGATGACCCATTACGACAATGAACAAATAGCATCTAATATTTTCGCTTTCAGTCATTTTTATTCAGGAAAATTTGGTGTAAATCTTAGGACGGAAGATGAGACGCACTAACTGGACATCATGATTATTTTTTAATCTCAAAAAATGTCTACTATGTGCAGGTGGTGGTCTTTCCTTTATCCCTTCCTTTACGGAATAAGTGCTATTGAACACCTACTGTGGGCAGGCGTCGTCATAGGACATCGGGGCTAAGAAGAACCTTAGACAACATCTCATCATTTCACAGAGGAGAAATCTCCAGGGCGATTTAACTTCCAATGAGCTGCATCAGCACAGAGAAAGCATCTGGTGATTTTTGCCCTCTTTGGTCTCAGATGACAGGTGAAGAACCCTCCGGATCAGCCTGTAGAATTCGTTTCATTCTGTGTTATGGTTTGGTTACTGGTGGGCATGTTTTCTCCGCAAGGGTTGTGAAGACAGACTCTTGGCGTGTCCCTTGCCGTGACCCGCACCTCCTGGTGTTCATACCTCTGTGATTTGTTTTTTTTTCTTTAATGTTTGTTTGTTTTTGAGAGAGAGTGCATGCGCGCGAGTTGGGGAGGGGGAGAGAATCCCAAGCAGGCGCCGCATGGTCAGCTCAGAGCCCTACACGGCGCTCGAACTCACCAGCCGAGAGATCATGACCTGAGCCGAAATGAAGAGTCGGACGCTTACCGGACTGAGCCACCCAGGTGTCCCTGTGACATGCTTTTAGTCAGTAGAAGATGGCAGAGGGGACAGGGTCATTCTCATGACTACATGATACAAGACGCTGTCTTGCTAGCAGACTTGCGCTGAGACTCTCCTTGCTCACTTGAGAAGTTAGTGGCTATGTTGGGGAAGCTCAGTTGGCAAGAAGTTGGGTGGCCTTTTGGAGCTGAGAGTGGTCTTTAGCCGAAAGCCTACAACCAGAAGGAAGTGAATTCTGTCAACAACCTGGGGGAGCTCTCGCATGTCACCTGAATGTCCTTTTGCTTTCACACCACGCCAGCCACCTGCGTTGCCCTTGGCCCATCCCACCCCTCAGTGCTCCGCTCTGGCGAGCAATACTCCCTTTGGCCCAGCTCTGCCATGGGCTGCAGATCCACCTCCAGAAACCGGCTGCGTGCTTTTGGTCCTCTCCTTGGTCTGCACTGGTTCAGTTTCAGTTGCTGACCCGAAGCAGTGGGGACATTTCTTGACACTGCCCCCCTAGACCTGGACCCCGGATCCCCTCCTGGGAACCTGTTTCTTGACTTGTAGACCTGCCCGGAGCTTCCCTTCTTTCCTAGTACTGCTTCTTGAAGCTTAGGAGCACCCTGCTGCAAGTTTGAAATCTTTGAAGCCTCACTGAGAGTTTTATTGAGGTATAATTTACTTCCTATAAAGTTCACGCAGGGGAAGGATACAATGCGGTGGTTTTTATTGTATTCGTAATTTCGGAACCATCACCATACTCTAATCTCAGGACATTTGCATCACCCCGAAAAGAAACCCCTTCCCCGTGAAGAGCCACTCCCCATTTCCTTCCACTACCACCCCACCCCCGGCCCCTGGCAACCACGAATCCACTTTCTATAGTTTCGCCTGTTCCAGACATGTCATGTAAATTGAATCATGTACGGTAGTTCCATAACTG
>PITB01027121.1:0-20614 GCA_004024585.1 Paradoxurus hermaphroditus
TGGGTGCCCTCCGCACCTCTCCCCTCCTAGGTGCCCTTCCCACTTCTCCCCTCTTGGGTACCCTCCCTCCCTCACCCCTCCTGGGTCCCTCCCCACCTCACCCCTCCTGAGGTCGCTCTCCATCTCACCCCTCCTGGGCCCCTCTCCACCTCTCCACTCACCTCTCACAGGTATAGCATTCACAGTGCTCATTCTTTTCGCCAAAGAAGCCTTCGCCATAGAAGCAGGTCACCTCATCCCCCGGCTCAATGTCCCGGAGCACCTTCACGCAGGCTGCGTTCCCGTCTGCGGGCACAAACTGGGGGCTGGGCTCCTCAGTGGCTGGTCCTGGGAGCTGCCTGGCTCCACCCCACCCAGCACAAGTGTGCCTCCAGGACGGGCAGGGACCAGGAGCCGGGAGCCCCCAGGAGTCCACCCTTCCAGGGCCTGCCCTCTGAACACGCGCCCCAATTTCCTGCCCGAGTGCTGGCCTCCACCCTCCCCGCAGGTTGATGATCTAACCTGACCCTGGCAGTGTTGGCAGAGAGCACCGCCTGCTCCTTCCTGTACCCTTCCTCCACCCCTCCCGCAGGCCCCCACCTGCTCCCCACCCCCTGGCACCCTGCGCCTTGGCAGCGAGGTCCCAGCTCTGCCGGTCTTAGCCATCTCCCCCTCCAGGTGCCTGTCCACCCTGTGGCCCTGGTCCGGGATTGCTGCCCCCTGGGGCCACTCTTGCCTATGCCTGTTGCTGCCTCCACGTTCCCCCTCTGGGAGGAGGGGACCCCCCAACCCTCCCTCCATGCTAGCCTGACACACACCTGGGGATGGCTCTCACCACCCACCCGCCTCCTCCCAGGCCAACTGGCCAGTCTCCGTGCGCAGGGCCTTGCGTCCTTACCCTCTGCATCCCCCAGACTCCATCTGGAGCCAGTCTGTCACTCAGTGACACACCAGGTCACGTGCCAGCCTCTGGTCCCTCCCTGTCCTGACAAGCCTCCAGCTCTTGAGCTGCCGGGGCCATCTAAAAACCAAACCCCATCATTCACCCGGTGGGCGCATCCATGGGGCAGACCTGAGCTCCGTTGACAAGGCCAGAGTCACCACGGCGGCCATGCCTCCTGGCCTTCCACTGAGACACGCCTGTCTGGGATGCCCTAAATGCCTGAACACGCCTCGGTTTTTCTTCAGCACCTCGCAAAGTCCTACTCCTCCTTCAGCGCCTGGCTCTGAACTTCTGTGCGGCCTCCAGGTTCTGCACCGCTAGGGAAAAGGTCAGTGCCTGGCGCCTGGGCCCTGAGGTGACTGGCACCCGCCTCGCCACAGAGAGAGGGAACGTCTCTCACAAAGCCTTGCCCTGTTTTCTGTCATACCTGGCACATTTCCCACCCCCAGATCCATGTAATGGGCTACAGAATCAGAGAACCCAAAAACTACAGGGGTGCGCTTCACACCGAACCCTCCCCACCACCCCTGGAGACACATGCTCCCCACCTCTCGTCCGAGAAGACTAACTCGGGCTGGGGCTGGTGGAGCCGGGACTCAAACCCAGTTCTAACTCCAGAGCCCCAGTCACACCTTCGGGCTCCGACAGACAGCAGAATGAGGCCCGCACTCGGCAGGATGTGTACCCAAGGCCTTAGCGAGACTCCTCTGCTTCCGGGCCCTCCGTGCTCCACCACAGAGAACGCTCAGTGGCTCCCCCTGCAAAGCTGCTTCTCCATCTCGCTCCCTCTGCCTGGAAGCCCTGCCTCCCAGAGCCTCGTCCTCTGGGGCTCGCTCCGCTCTGGCCTTCCCCCGGGCTCTTGCCGCTCAGCTCCCCTGCGTCCCGCTAGGGCAGGTGCACAGCCATGGCTAGTGGGCTCCAGGCGCAGGGAGCGGTCTCCCTGTCACCACATTCCCCCCTCCAAGTGAACTCCAGTTCAGAGACGGAAGAAGGCTGCCAGCAGGTGGCAACCTGAGTTCCAGAGAGACGCTAGCCAGGGCCCCTTCCTCCCTGAACTCCCTGATGGCTGCAGGTGCACACCCGGTTCCGGCCGGGGGCGGGAGGCAGCTCTGTCAGGTGGGGAGACTCCAGGCAGTTTCTGGCTAACCAAACGCTCCTCCCCGGGGCCCCCTCACTTCCCCCCAAGCCCACACCTCAGCAGGGGTTCCCCGAGTCTCACCTTGCAGTTGGGTTTGCAGTCTGGAGCGTTGAGGGGAGGGCAGGAGAGAGAAGAGACGCAGGTGAGCAGAGAGGGGAGTGGGCGCCACCGGCGCCCCCTCCCCAGCCCGCCCCCCGGCCCCACCGTGATTTATGAAGGCGGCGGGGCCCAGCCACAGCTGTGCGCTGCGCTTGCGGGTGGAGTACATGATGCTGAAGTCGTTCTCGCCGGCCCTCAGCAGCCCCTCGTCAGCCTCCCGCAGCTCCGCGATGCAGCCCACCAGCAGCTCTAGCTTCTCGTTCTTCTTCCTGCCGAGAGGCCAGGCCAGGCCGCCGTCTGAGCAGCGCCTCCCCGACCACCAGCTCCACTGACGGGGGCCTCTAGGGGCCGGACGGACTGGGCCTCCTGCGGGCCACCGCCGGCCACCGTGGTCCGCCTCCCGGATTTCTCAAGTCCACTGCCCACTGCCCACCGCCTCCACACCTGCCTGGAGAGGGGGGTGTCCTGGCTCCGGCGTCCTTGGGACACGATGGGACCTAGGCATCACTCACGCTCCCCTCTTGCCCTCGGCTCCTCCTCCCCTTGAGCCCCGCACAGTGGTCCTTCTGCCTGGACTCCCCTGAGCTCCCCACAGCTGCTGTCCCCCACCCCCATGCATCACCAGACCCTCCAGCGGGTCTGTGCTTAGGCCTGGTTCCCAAGAGCACTCAAAATTCCCTGGCGGCTCCCGAAGCACCAAGCAACTGTGGTCAGCCCCTGCACATTTTCTCGGCTACCACCTGCCTTCTCTCTACACTGGGAACGGTGGGCAGGGCCCCTCTCGCTCACTGGCCCGTCCCTTCCCCAGCGGCGCTGGCTACGCAGCAGGGGCCCCATCGGCACCAGGGCTGCCACGGTCCTGGGCACAAGGTCAGTACTTTCTTAGCAGCCCCCGGAAGCCTGGGGGCGCTTCTTACCCCCATCAGCGCTGCTGGGGGGGGAGAACATTTGTCTTTGGGACTAGGCCTGGCCTCCTTCGTCTCAGCAGACAACTCTCTTCCCACCCCTGAACAAAGACACCTTCCTGGCCTCAAGGCCAGAGGTTTCTCCCCTGGTCTCCAGGGGTCTCCTCTCCCAGCAGCCTCTGGAGCCCGTGTCCGTGAGTCCGGCCCTCTTACCAAGCTCTGGTCGACACAATCTTGGCTCCGTTTGTCTCCATGGAATAGCGCGTACAGGGTAGGATGGTAAAGCCGCTTTCAGGCAGGAAGGCTCGGAGGTAGCGATAGATCTGGGGGAGGTGAGGGGGTGGGCGGGGTGAGGAGGTGGGGCAGCCTGGTCCTCGGCCCTTTCTCGCCTGGGTTCTAGTCCTGCTCTGCCACTGACTCGCTGTGTGGTCTTGGGGGACTCACTTCCCCTCTCGGGGCCTCAGCTTCCTCATCTGTCAAATGAAGAGGTTGTACTCCATCTCAGAGGGCCCCCAACTCTCCTAGGATTCTCTGAGCCCCGTCTCAGATGGTCCCGAGGCCTAGGAAGTCAGGGCGTCTGGGCGGGGCCTTTGCGGAGGGACTGGGGTTCCAGAGGTCTGCCTGCCACGGTGAAGGATCCAGGACAGGCCGAGGTGAGGTGACGGGGAGGACGTGCAGGCTGGGGAGGAGGGGAAGGGAAGGGTGCCCTCACGTGGGTCTTGAGGGCAGCCTCCTGCCGCGGGCCCCGGCTCTGGAAGTAGTGGGCCATCCAGCCTCCCAGCGTCAGGGCCCGGTACGCAGCCTCCAGGTCCCGCTGCTTCAGGAAGGCCTCCAGCGCTGAGCGCAGGTGGTGCTGTCGCCGCAGGGGGGGCACGGGGCTGGGGGAGAGGGCATGCCTGGGTCCCAGGGCCTTGGCCTAATCCATCCGGGCCTTCCCGGGCCCCGCCCCCACCCCCACTTGGGGTTGCGGGGGCCTTGGAGGAAGGGAAGGGGTCCCGGAGCCCTGCGTCCACCCTGTCCCGGGCGGCCTCACCTGACGTTCATCTTATGGGTGCGGAAGCCGAGGTAGGGGTCCAGGACAAGGCTGGTGGCAAGGTCGTCATTCTCACACAGCTCTCTGGCTGTCACTCTGTCAGGTCCCATGGTGCCCCACGGACCATGCTGCCTCTGGCCAAGAGTGGGGGGCACAATGCAGGGGCAGGGGCGGCGCCCCAGGAGGGGCCGCTTGGGAGCTGCTCAGGATTCAGCAAGCGTTTTGGTCTCCGGTCTCATCTACGAATCAGGGAGGAGAGCAAGGCTGACTTCACAGGGCTTTCGGCGCAGACGGAATGCAACAAGTACTTCTGACAGTAGAGGAGGCCCCAAAGAAATATCGGTCACCGTCAGTCAGTGTCACGCTCTGGAGCACAGACACGGATCCCCCAGCCACGCACGACCACCCTCTGTGCACACGCACACTCACGCCCCCGTGCACACGCACACTCACGCCCCCATACACCGCACACACGCGCACGCACACACAGGCACACGCACGCACGTCCCTACTGGCCCGGGGAAGGCTGATTAACTGGCAGTCAGGGATAACCCTAAAGGCTTAGCCCTGCGGAGGCGGGGAGTCAGGGGGAACCCATCTCCACCTCCAGCCCTCACCAAGGAAAAATCCAAGACCCGCTGGGACACACCGTTCCTCCACCCACCCTCACTCGGGCCTCGGCCTCCACCTCCCTCCCCCCCCAGCCCCTATTCCGCACCCCCACCCCCAGCAGCCCTTGGGAATCATCAGGAAGCTCTCGGTGAAGCCCCAGGCAGCCTGGAGCGGGGCGAGGGGAGGGAGAGCAGAGGAAGGATCCCAGCACCTGCTCCCTCTCCAAGGATGCCGGGGGAGGGGGGGGCTCCGAGGACAAAGCAGGGAAGGGGGGAGAGGAAAGGAATGATAGGAAGAGGCAGAACAGGTCCATAAAAAGGGGAGAAAGAAGGGACTTAGCAAGGGGAAACAAAACAAGACCCCTAACCGGGACTACGGAGGGCCTGCCGGGCATCCAAACCACAGTGTTTCAGGGAGAGTCCATGGGGGAGCGCAAGGAAGGGGGCGCTGAAGGGAGATCAGAAGCTAGAGCTGCGGGAAAGGGGGTCTGAAAAGACAGGAAGGCTGGGGATACGTAAAGTGGGGGCAATGCGAGAGGGCGCTGGGACAGGGAGGAGGCATGTGCGTAAGGACAAAATGCAGATTGCAAGGAGGGGAGCTGAGGCGGAGAAGGGCAGGAGTGCCTGCTGGAGACACGGGGCAGCCGGAAGGCCTGGGGATCCAGAGGTGACCCCGGGAAACCCAGAGTATAGACCTAGGGTCGAAGACAGGTCCCGAGAAGGTGAAGGGGGGCCGAGGGATCCAGAGCGGGGCTTGGAGAAGCAGAGAAGGGGCAAACAGGCAAGCAGCGAGCAGCGAGCCTGGGTCCAGAGAGGGACCTGGGTAGGCAGTGAGGGGTCCAGAAGCAGGGGCTGAGGTCCGCGGCGGTGGTACTGGGACAGGGGCCTGGGCACGCAGTGAGGCGCAGGGAGGGGAGTGCAGAGCCCGCGGGCTACCCCAGGGGTCCGGTTAGGCCCGGGAGTGAAGGGAGGGGCCTGGGTGAGCAAGCACAGGGAAGGGGCTGGGTGCCGAGAGCAGCCGGGGGCCCGCCGAAGGGCCAGGAGACGTGGGCGCTGGACACGAGGAGGGGCCGGGCAGGGCGGGGGACGGTCGGGGCTGGGGACGACCGGGAGCCAAGGCGGCGCGGGGTGGGGGCCGAGAGGGGACTCAGAGGTCGGGCCCCGCGCCACCCCTCACCCGCTTCTCCTCCTCCTCCTCCTCCTCCTCCTCAGGCACCCGCGCCGCCGCCGCCACCACCTCCCACTGCCTGCTCCGGCTCTCGTCAGACACTGTCGCCGCGCCTCTCGTCTGCCCCACCGGGCCCGCCCCGCCGCGGCCAGCGGGAGATCCCATTGGCTAAAGCCGCCGCCACTCCTCACTAGCTGCGGCGCTCGCGCGGCTCCCATTGGCCGAGTCCAACTCGGCCCCTCCCCGCTTGCCCCCCCCGCCATCGGCGCCCCCGCGAAACCCTGCTCCGCCCGCGCCGCTGCCAAGCGCCGCCAACTGCAGCTAGTGGCTCCCGTAGCTGTCCTTCCGCTGCTGCCATGGAGACCTGCCCCGCCCACAGCCCGGAGTCAGCGCCCCCATTGGCCGAAAGCGTGGTGGCTCCCGGCAAAACTCGGGTTTAGGTCAGGTTATTCAGGTCCAAGTGGAAAGAGGGCGGGCTCTGCCGCTCCATAGCCCGCGTGTGATTGGCTGGCCTTGGGATGGCTCGTCCTTCCATAGGCGAAGGCCCCCGCCCATCACCGCAGAGCCGAGCCTGGCCTATTCTTTCTCCCGCTAACCCTTCGGGAACAGCGGGAAGAAAGCTGGGGCGAGCGCGCGAGCTCCTCCGTCGACCCCGCCCGGCCTGCGGTTGCCGAGGCAACAAAACTTTATTGACAGCCCTGCCGGGCTACAAAGGGCGCCTCTCTGTCCCTCCCTGCCTGACAATCTTCTTGGCCCCGAATACCCCGGCTAGTTTCGGGAGCACCCACGAGAGCTCTGTGGGGGTGAACGGGTCGGAAAGGAGGAGCCGGAGAAGTAGGGGCTTTGGAGAAGTCTCCCAAGAGGCGATCCCCTCCCCCAGTTGGGAATCACCCCCCTGCTCCAATCCTGAAGGCATACATAATGAGCAATTTATCGTAATTACGCCCAGAATAACAAGTTCCGCAGGCGGGCTTTGTTTTTTGCTCACTGCTGGGTATCTTGTGCGCTTAGAACAATGCCTGGCACGGAGTCGGTGCTTCCTTAATAGGTACTGAATGAATGAATGTAGGCATGACTCGCCAGTGAGGAGGAAGCTGACGGTTTTCGCGTCGCTCTGTGATGTCGGGGAAGTGGCCTGCCTTCTCTGAACCTCAGGTTTGCGTTTGTACAACACGGACCACACTAGGCCCTCTCTGATTGGTTCTAATTAACACCCTCCCAGGTGTCTTCCATCCGTGCTTCCAGCCTCCCCTCTTTGTTTATGCCCCAGCCCTGAGATCGCCCCCCTCAACACAGGCACACCCCTACCCCTAAGGATGGCCCAAGCTCCAGAGGAGAGAAACGGCCCAGCAGGCAGAGAGGACTCTAGAAACTCATCTCTCTGGAAAAGTCCTATGAGTATGTCTGAATTTTAGAAGTACAGCCCTTCTTTCCGCGGCTGTTCATCCCAGAGAAACACTGGGAAATGCGAACGAAAAGATAAGCTCCCGACAGCAGCTTTGTAGTGGGAAAAAACCGGAAACGGCTTACATGTCCATCCATGAAGACCGGCTACCCGGATCGTGGCATATCCATACAGGGGAGCGCCGCACAGCAGCGAAAGGGAACGACCGAGCGCTCTGTGTCTCGACCTGACAACCCCAAAGCAAGTTGCTAGTTGCAGAAGTCTGTGGAGTCGGACCTAGGAAGTTTTAAAACCCATAAAACAGGGGCTGTGTGTGGATACCTGTTTTAAATGTCTATAAACGTGCACAGGCATGAGACAAGGAGGGGACAGCTCTATTGGTGACCCCTGCAGGTGGGGTGGATGGAATGCAATCAGGAAAGCTACAGGGGACATTGATAGGTGGGGATACTGAGCCCCACATCAGGCTCAGAGCCTGAAGCCTGCTTCAAATTCTGTGTCTCCCTCTCTGTCTGCCCCTCCCCTGCGCTCTCTCTCAAAAATAAACGTCAAAAAAATAATAATAATTTTGAAAACATAATAAAACACAGAAAGACAGGAAAAGCCTTCATGTCCAACAAGGGAAGACTGGTTGGACCCCTTACAGCCCATCCGCCAGCAGAATAACAACAATCCCTACCAGTTACTGAGCACATGCCTGTAACTTCGCAAATAGCCCTGCGAGGGAGGGGCTGTTCCTGCGCCCATATTACAGATGAGCAAAGTGAGGCTTACAAAGGGGATTTAACTGGCTATTGGACACCACAGCTTTCCTTTCAGCTGCTGGGCTACATGGCCCAGAGAGGATCCAGCTGGTTCTCGACCTTTAGATGCATAATAAGAGGCAATGAATGAATGAAGCAGATACACGCTACTACCTACACAGATGGACCCTGAAACCCGGCTAGGGGCGCCCGGGTGGCTTAATGGGCTAAGCATCCGAGTTGGAGCCCCATGTAGGGCTCCTCGTTGACCGTGCAGAGCCTCCTTGGGACTCTCTCCCTCTCTCTGTGCCCCTCCCCTGCTCGTGGTTTCTCTCTCTCTCAAAATAAATAAATAAACTTAAAAAAAAAAGAAAGAAAGAAAAGAAAAAGAAAAGTCGCTAGGTAAAAGGCGCCAGACACAAAAATTCACATATGGAAGGATTCCATTACTAGGAAACATCTAGAAAGCAGATTCGGGATGACTGCCAGGCGCTGGGGTGGGGGCTGGGGGGAGAACGGGGAGGGACCAATAGTAGGTGTCGGGTTTCATTTTTGGATGAAGAGGTTCTGGAACCAGGGAATGGTGATGGTTGCAGAACACTGCATGTACAGAAAGCCACTGGATGGCATACTTCAAAACGGTTAACATGGTAAATTTGATGTTAAGTGTATTCTACTACTGAAAGAGAGAGAGAGAGAGAGAAATAATCACCTGGGGAATATAGTAAAAACATAGATTCACAGTCTCCGCCTCTGGAAAGCCCGGGTGAGTATTTAACGGTCAGTCGCTTCGGGTCGCTGCTGCCTGAAGCGGGGTCTGTGTAGCAGCGGCAGCGAGCAGGACCATGTGGCTGCTTGGTGGCAGTAAAGAATCTTGGGCCCCATTCCAGAACTCCTCAAGCAGAATCACCCAGACCAGTGATTGGAATGCTCTGGAATGTTTGAGAAGCGTGCTTTAGAACTCACCTTTGCAGGGGCGCCTGGGTGGCTTAGTTGGTTAAACGTCTGACTTTTGATTTTGGCTCAGGGCACCGTCTCAGTGTCGTGAATTCAGGCCCCGCATTGGGCTCCGTGCTGATGGTGCGGAGCCTGTTTGGGATTCTGCCTATCCCTCTCTCTCTCTATCTCTCCCCTGCTCTCTCTCAATATAAGTAAATAAACTTAAAGGGAAAAAAAAAGAAATTACCTTTGCAGGTGACTTCTTCAGACCACACGTTCACATGCCGGAGGGACGCTGTGGGCTTAGTAACGCTCAAGGTGGTGCACCGCCACGCATGGCTTATTATAAGGGGGAAAGCTTGTTGTAAAACAGTAAATTTGGGGGGGCGCCTGGGTGGCTCAGTTGAGCGTCCGACTCTTGATTCTGACTCAGGTCATGATCCCAGGGTCGTGGGATCAAGCCCTGTGTCTGGCTCTGTGTGGAGCATGGAGCCCACTTAAGACCCTCTCTCTCTCTCCCTCTCTCTCTCTCTCTCTCTCTCTCTCTCTCTCCCTCCCTCTGCCTCTCTCCCCTGCTAGCATGCTATCTCTCTCTCTCAAAAAAAACAAACAAAAACCAGAAAACCCCACTAAATTCGGGACGCTCATATTTTGAGGGGCCAGGGATATCTATTTATATGTATATATAAATCATACGAGTGGGGTGAGGGTGTGGAGAACAGACACCCCTGTGCCCGTCGATGGGAAGGTAAGTTGGTGCGGCCACTATCAAAAACAATACGGTGGTTCCCTAAGAAATGAGAGAGAGAATTACGACGTCACCCTGCAAGCTCATTTCTTGGATATACATCCGAAGACAATGGTCACTGTTGCAAAGAGGTATCTGCGCTCTCCCGTTTACTGCAGCACTCTTCACATCGGCCAAGACGTGGAAAGCACCTAAGTGTCCGTCGGTGGACCAACGACGAAAGAAGGTGTGGGGCATGTGTATACGATGGAATACGATTAGGCTGTGAGGAAGGAGGAAATCCTAACACGGATGAAACTGGAAGGACTTGTGCTGACGGAGATGACACAGACACAGAAAAACAAACACTGTATGGCTCCAACAGGTATGCGGAATCTAAAAAAAGTGAAACTCCTAGAAGCACAGGGGAGGGGTGGTCGCCGTGGTCACCAGGGGCGGGGGGGGGGGGGGGGGCGGCGGCGGAAAGGGGAGAGGTTGGACAAAGAGTACAGACTGGAAAAAACAAATGATGCGGGGAGCTGTGTGTCTCTGTTTTCAAGTATTACTTGTGTAATAACAAAACGTATAAAAACGTGGAAGAAAATATGAGTATTACATACTGTGTTACTTTATAAATACTTCTATCGATATATACACGTATGTACATGCATATGCACACACTCGTCTGCATCTATCTACGTCATCATCATCATCATCATAGTCAAAATTCTGCAACGAATTCGCCCCTGGCAGTCAGCCCCGGGGACCGGAATCCACAGCCTTGTGCGCCTTCTTCCACAGTGACTAGAGCTGAGCCGGTGTGAAGGAAAAGATATCGTGTAAAAACGGCGGTGTGTCCAAGGCTGGGTCATCAAAGACGTTCTGGCTTCCGTCCCTGCTGTCTCGGAGATCACTGCTCTGAGGGGACTCAGAGAGGTACGAAGTCCACCTCGTGGAGAAGGCCACGCGGCAAGGAACCGAAGCCTTGTGCCCCTCGCCGGGGAGGAACTGAGGCTTCCTGCCAATGGTTCGACTGTCATGTGAGTGAGCCGCCCCGGAAACGATCCTCCTGTCTCCAGCCGGTGCCCCAGTCAACATCTCGATTAAACCCGAAGAGCCACAGCGGCTCCTGGGTTCTGGACCCACAGAAACCGTGTGAGATGATCAATTCTTATCGTTGTGTGATGCCACTATAGTTAATTGATATACACCCAGATTAAAATCCAACATTCTTTAAAAAAAAAATTTATTTTTTTTTGAGAGACGGAGCGAGACAGAGCGCGACCAGGGGAAGGGCAGAGAGAGAGAGACACAGAATCTGAAGCAGGCTCCGGACTGAGCAAGCGGTCAGTGCAGAGCCCGACGCGGGGCTCGAACCCACAAAGCATGAGATCATCACCTGAGCTGAAGTCAGATGCTCAGTTGGCTGAGCCACCCAGGAGCCCCTAAAATCCAGCATTCTCACAATGGCCCCCCACTATTTCTCTGACCTTCATTATTAACTATTCTCTAAATTGCTCCCTCTGTTGTAATCCCGTGGCCTCCTTGATGGAAGCAAGGACTTTTCTTGCCATCCTCTTTGCTAGGAAATCGACCCCCCACGACTGTCCGCAGGGCTCACTCTCTCGCCTGTTCCAGGGGTTTGCTTAATGTCACTTCCTCAAGGGCACCTTTCCTAACGGTCCCGGCTGGAAGAGCCCAGCTACCCCAGTCAATCCCTTACTCTGCTCCATTGCTTCATAGCCCCAGGACCAGCTATATAATAATTTGTGAGTCCCGGAGCAAAATGAAAGTGCAGAGCCCCGGTTCAAAAATTGCGAAGCATTTCCGGACAGTCACAGCAGAGGCCCTGAGCCACAGTACAGCTCACACGCCAACAAAACTAGCATTACCTCGCACCTACCCCTGCCTGACCTTATATGTCTCTTTGCTTATTTGTTCACTGTCTTTTCTTCTCAGCTGGAACCTAAGCTCTAGGAGGGCAGGGACCCTTGTTTGATTCACAGTTTCCAACGTCGAGGGCAGTGCCTGGCACATCACCGGCATTGATACAGATTTAATGAATGATTAAACAAATAAAAACAACGAAAGAAGCCTGACCCAGAAGGAGAGAGAGATCCCTCAGAAGAGGACCCATGGAACCCCGTGGAACGGGAGAATATTTTTGCAAATCATATATCTGATAAAAGATTTTGTAATCTAGAATACATACAGAAAACTTGGCACGCCTGTCTGGCTCGGTTGGTGGAGCATGCGACTCTTAATCTCAGGGTCGCAAGTTCAAGCTCCACGTTGGGCGTGGAGCCTACATAGAAAAGAAAAGAAAAAGAAAAAGAAAAAGAAAAAAAGAAAAAAAGAAAAAGAAAAAGAAGAAATAATACTTACAACTCAAGGTGCCTGGCTGGCTCAGTCAGTGAAGCATGCAACTCTTGATCTTGGGGTTGAGAGTTCAAACTCTGTGTTGGATCTAGAGATTACTTAAAAATAAAAACTTAAGGGCGCCTGGGTGGCTCAGTTGGTTGAGTGGCCAACTTCGGCTCAGGTCATGATCTCGCAGTCTGTGAGTTCGAGCCCCGCGTCAGGCTCTCTGCTGACAACCTGGAGCCTGCTTCGGATTCTGTGTCTCCCTCTCTCTCTCTGCCCTTCCCCTGCTCATGTTCTGTCTCTCAAAAATAAATAAACTTAAAAAAAAAAATAATAAAAATAAAAACTTAAAAAAAACAAGAAAAACTTGTTTATGAATGTTTATCATGGCATTATCCATAATAACCAAAAGATGGAACTATCTGGATAATATCTAAAACTAAGTTGATAATATCTAGATAGTATCAATCAACTGATAAATGAGTAAACAAAATATGGAAAGGAAATTCTGACACACGCTACAACATGGATGAACCTTGAAAACAGTTTCCTAAGTGAGATAAACCAGACACAAAAAAACAAATATTGTATGATTCCACTAATATGAGGTATCTGAAATAGTCGAATCTGTAGAAACAGGAAGTGGAATGGTGGCTGCCAGGGGCTGAGGGAGGGGAAGTAGGGAGTTACTTAATACCCATGAATTGCACACTTAAAATTGGTTGAAAGGGCAATATTTATGTTATGTATAATTAACCACAATAAAAAACCTAGAGAAAATCCATGTTTAATGGTGAAACATTGAAAGCTTTTTATTTGAAGTCAGGAAAAAGACAAGGATGTCCTCTTACCTCTGCGTTCAGTGCTGAGGACACAGTCAGTGTAGTAAGGCACAAAAAAGAAAAAAAAAAGATGTAAGAATCAAAAAGAAACAGAACTGCCATTAACATGGATATGATTATGTATCTAGAAGATCCCAAAGCAGCTCCTGATAAAATATCAGAATTAATGATGGAATCCAGCAAGGTTGCTGGATACAAAATTAATATACGAATATCAATAGTACATTTTTTACCTGTGTGTTGGGGGGTCCCCAGACCACCCAAAGTTTGGAAATTCGCTAGGACTTATAGAGCTCAGCATAGAGTTGTATTCATGGCTAAGCTTTATTACAACACTGTAGGACCACGACGGGGACGAGTCACAGGCCGAGACTGGAGGAAATCACGTGCAGGTTTCCTCATCCTCTCTCCCTCTCACAAGGATCATACAGAGCTCGCTCTCTCCCCAAAACAAAAATGCAGCAAAATATGTGTGCTGTTTTTGCCTAAGGGAGCCCATCGGAGACTCAGCACCCAAAGTTTTAATTAATGACTGATCATGTAGGCACCTTCTGCCTAGCACATACCAAAATTCCAGACTCCCAGAAAGAAAGGGGGCATTCAGCATTAACCACATGGTTTGCACAAACTATCCAGGCACAGTGAGCCACTCAGAATACTTCAACAACCAAGTCCCCAGATCCCAGCCTAAGGCAAACCTTGCAAGCTTGATAGCTGATTTGGGTCTGCTATGTTAACCATTTTCTGTACAACTAACAAAATTCTAAAATAAAAATCCAGGTAAATATGGCTTAAAATGGTATTTATAAATATCCAGCAAGGGGGAATATATCTAACGAAATATGTGCAAAACCTCTTCAAGAAAATCTGTAAAACCTTATTGAGAGACCTTAAAGAAGATCTAAAACAGGGAGATATATACCATATTCATGGACTGGGAATGAATGGGATGGAAGATTTAAGGAGAATGAAGAATGTTTGGGTGGGGCACCTGGGTGGCTCAGTCAGTTGAGTGTCCAACTCTTGATTTCAACTCAAGTCATGATCTCATGGTTCATGAGATCGAGTCTCACACTGGGCTCTGCACTGACAGCCAGGAGCCTGCTTGGGATTCTCCTTTTCTCCTTCTCTTTCTACTGCTGTCCCCCCTCAAAATAAATAAATAGGGGCACCTGGGCAGTTCAATTGGTTGAGCACCCAACTTTGGCTCAGGTCATGATCTCACAGTCCGTAGGTTCGAGCCCCATGTCAGGCTCTGCGCTGACAGCTCAGAGGTTGGAACCTGCTTTAGATTCTGTGTCTCCCTCTCCATCTGCCCCTCCCCCACTTATGGTATGTCTCTCTGTGTCTCCATATCTCTGTGTCTCTCAAAAATAAATAAACATTTAAAAAATGAAATAAATACACTTGAGAAAAATGTTTGGGTCGTTCTTTTTCCATCTTCCTTTCTTTTCCCAACGAGGAGGAGGTAGGAGTGGGAACAAAGAGATGGGCAGTAGTGGTGATAGCCAGCTCAATGGATTTCCCTATTTGCTCAGTGGAACCAATCTCAACCACGTCAGTGACGTAACTATCTCCTTCGAGCTTTGTTTCCTACAGAGATAAAAACCTCTGGATGAATGGATGGATGGGTGGGTGGGTGGGTGGGGAGAGAGAGAGAGAGTGAGCGAGATTGAGAGAGAGACTGAGAGAGAGAGGCGTGTGTGTGTGTGTATGTGTGTGTGGAGGGGGTTGAATTGATGAGGTGGTAAAACAATAACCCCAAAGATATATGCGGTTCCCGGAACCTGTGGGTATTACTTTATATGGTAAGAGATAGGGCTAAAGTAAGGGTTTTGAAAGGAGGACCTTAGCCTGGATCATCCTAGGTTTGTGGCAATATTTTATAGCAGCCACAGAAAGTTAGTATAGGTGGTTGATTAAGCGGATTGGATCAGTGGGAAACTGGATGGCTAAACTGATGGATGGATTGTAGGGTCAACGGGAAGAGGGAATTGATAGAATGGCTTAAAGAATGAAACGACATAGAGTTGGGGGGTTTGCCTAGGGGGCTCGGTCGGTTAAGCATTCAACTCCTGGTTGTGGCTCAGGTCATGATCTCACAGTTCATGGGTTTGAGCCCCACCTTGGGCTCTGTGGTGACGGTGTGGACCCTACTTGGGATTCTCTTTCTCTCCCTCTCTCTCTGCCCCTCTCCCTCCCCCTCTCAAAATAAATAAAAAGGGGCTCAGTCGGTTAAGCATATGACTTCGGCCCAGGTCGTGATCTCACCATTCATGAGTTCGAGCCCTGCGTTGGGCTCTGTGCTGACAGCTCAGAGCCTGGAGCCCGCTTCAGATTCTGTGTCTTGCTCTCTCTGCCCCTCCCCTGCTCATGCTGTCTCTCTCTCTCTCTCTCTCTCTCTCTCTCTCTCTCTCAAAAATAAATAAATAAATAAACAAATAAATAAATAAACTTTCAGAAAAAGAAAGAACATACAGTTGGATGAATGGAGAGCTGAACGGATGGATGGAGCTTGGAGAGCCGGAAGAGTATCTGAACAAAGGATATTTGGAGAGACAGGCAGGTGGGTTGGATGGGTGGCTGAATAACCAGGTGGAGAATGCGTGAAGGCAGGGACATGCGCGCAGCTGAACGGACAGGGCAGGTGGGAGGATGGGTATCTGAGGAGGTAGCATGGCACGTGGGAAAGAACCAAACTTTAGAGTCGGACGGACCTGTGCTCGCGCCCCAGCTCCTTCACTCGGGTGAGGACGGCGGCCAGGTGGAGCTCCCGCGAAGACAGAACTGACCGACCGGAAAGGGTGCCTTTGGAGGACAGCCCCCGGCTGCAGGAAGCTACTGTTTTGTTTGCGTCAAGGTCATGTTCTCTCGTGGCAGCCCCCAACTGAGACTCACCGTCAGGGATGGGGGAGGGGGTGGGGGGGAAGGTACTAGGGCCGGGCCATTCCCACCCAGAGTGGGCGGGCTCCTCTAACGGTGACCTTTTTCTTTTTCAATTGAGCTAAAATTCACATACCACAAAATTCACCGCTTTCACCACCGTAAAGTGCGTATCTCCGCGGCACTGAGTACAGCCGCACTCTTTTGCAACTGTGTCTTCGCTCTCTGGCTTCACATTTTTATCACCCCAAAAAGAAGTGATGAAGCAATCACTCCCCATTTGCCCCGCCCTCCAGCCCCTGGTAACCACAAACATACTTTCTGTTTCCAGGGATCTGAGAGGAGAAATCCTTGCGCCTCCCCTCCCTCGTTGGCTGGCTGAGATTTCTCAGAGCTGAACGGCCTGAAGCTCTTTCTACCCACACCCTCCTCCCCCCTCATCTTCCGCAGGGGGCCCACCGACTTCCCAGCCCTGTTCCCTGCCCCCTTTATCTTTCGCTGGATGGTCCTCAGTAAATCCCTTGTATTGCCAACACCATCGCAATATTTGCTTCTCGAAGGACCTGCAACGCAGCAAGATGCTCTGAGCTTCATGCATCTGCTCTGCGAAACAGCGCAACTTCTCACAAATACTGAACGTGGGGCGCCGGGGCGGCTCGGTCGGTCAAGTGTCCGACTTCAGGTCATGACCTCATCACTCAGGAGTTCGAGCCCCAGGTCAGGCTCTGTGCCGACAGCTCAGAGCCTGGAGCCTGCTTCGGATCCTGGGTCTCCCTCTCTCTCTGCCCCTCCCCCGCTCACACTCTCTGTCTCTCTCAAAAATAAGTAAACATTAAAAAAAATTAAAAAAAAAAAAAAAAAAAGAAATACTGAACTGAAGGTAACTTGGAGGACCCGACCGCAGTAATACCTAACTGTAGACAGCACTGTGGGCAGGAGGGGACTCTCATGGCCTCACTCCTGAACCCTCACAAGCATCTGACCTGGGCACTGTAATGATCCTTGCTTTGACAGATGAGAAAACAGAGGTCTCCTGCTCTGGCGGCTTCTCCAGTCTGGGAGAAAAACCACCCTCAGTACCAACCAGAAGCAGTTTCCTAAACTCGAAAGTGCAATGTCATCTCACCCAGAGGAAGGCCACACGCCCCTCTTCCCCTGGCTGAGCCTGGCTAGCACTCGTTTCTGGAAGGATCCAGAACATTCCAGGCCCCCAGCCTGCAAGTGACCAGTGGGAGGGGCCTATCTGCAATCTGAAAGTAGCCCACCGGGCTTGCGGTCCCCCGCTCCTGTCCGCTTAGCAGATGTCCTGAGGAAGCATACAGCCACCACGGGGACACCAGTAAGCCCAGCTTCTGTGCCAGTCCAGGGAGGTGCGGAGAGGTGGGTACTGGGGCCCAGAGTGGGGACGAGTGTCGCCTTGGAGGTGAGCACCTTGGAGAGAGGAGTCGGAATCAGGCACGGGCAGGGCCAGGGCAAGGAAGGGGACAGAGTGCCACTAGCAGAGTGGACACCAGGAATCATTCGGTCCTCCCTCCCCTGTGCTCCTTCAGGGCCCAGCGTCGCATCCGCTAGGGCGCACCTCGCCTGCACACAAGGGAGCCCCTTGAGGGCAGGGCGGGATCGGATTCGTGCCTGGGAGGCCAGGGACGGACGTCAGGAGAATGTTCACCGAGTGCGTGAGCCAGCGAACGGAGGGTTCCCCGATGCTGAGCCACTGGCTGGAAGAGCCACCACTCCAACTCAGGGGAGGGGACAGGCAGGGGGGACCCTGCTAGTTGTACTCCACCCGCTTTTCTCTGCTTGTCCATCGCCGTATCTCTCGTGTCTGGGACAGGGCCTGGCACACAGTGGGTCTTCGATCAATATTTGCTCAATGGCAAACAGCCGTGCACACACGCACAAAAACGACAGCCACCGAACCCCCCCAGGAACTCAGATCTCCCTCCTGCCACGGGCAGCTAAACCACACCCCCAGGAGAAACAGTCCTGCACCCGGCAACGCGCTTTTTTTGTTTTTTTCCTTTGATCCTCACACAAACTCTCAGATCAAGGCAATGCTGACCGCAGCTGCCTCTTAGAAACACAAACCCGTCAGACGCTGCTCTGAGCACCTTACGCTGACTGACATGCAGATTTCACACAGGGGACTCTGAGGTGGTTACTCTCATTATCCCCAATGCAGAGATGAGGAGACCAAGGGGCAGAGAGACGGACAGACGGGCTATTTGCCCCAGGTCACGCCGACAGCAAGAAGCAAAGGTGGGGACACAAACTCAGTGTTAAATAACAAACATTTAGCAGAATACATTTTAAACGCCTCACTGGCTTTATTAGGTGGTCGATGAATCGGGCAGAGTCCCACCTAGCAAGTAGAGGGGGGCTCCGTCGAGCTCCTGGGAAGGAAAGGTTTTCTTTTTTTTTTTTTCTTATCATTTATATTTTATTTTTGAGAGACATAGAGACAGAGCGTGAGCAAGGGAAGGGCAGAGAGAGAGGGAGACACAGAATCTGAAGCAGGCTCCAGGCTCTGAGCCGTCAGCACAGAGCCTGACGCGGGGCTTGAACCCACAGACGGTGAGATCATAACCTGAGCCGAAGTCAGCCGCTCAACCGACTGAGCCACCCAGGCGCCCCAGGAAAAGTTTTCAAAGGTAGCTCGGGAGAGGAAAAACATAAAATTATTAAAGAATGCACTGTTTTAGGCAAGGTTGCCCTCCTAAGGGGAATGAAAGAGTCTATCAGTAAATTTCCTAGCGCTAACCAGGAAATTCCAAATCAACTAGTTAAATGTTACTACCTGGGCGGGGGTCAGGGAGGCTGAATCTGAACCTAGGTTGGTATCGGGCCTTGGTTTGCTGACTGGGGCCTTCGCATAAGTGACTCCATTTTGGGCCTATGTTTTTTTTTCGTGTGTGTGTTTTTTTAATGTTTTAATGTTAACTTTTTTTTTTTT
The DNA here is from genome assembly GCA_004024585.1 of Paradoxurus hermaphroditus. NCBI lineage: Eukaryota > Metazoa > Chordata > Mammalia > Carnivora > Viverridae > Paradoxurus > Paradoxurus hermaphroditus. Next base: position 18,733 of record PITB01027121.1, read on the forward strand.
TTTTTTTTAACATTTATTTATCTTTGAGAGACATAGAGACAGAGTGTGAGCAGGGGAAGGGCAGAGAGAGAGGGAGATACAGAATCCGAAGCAGGCTCCAGGCTCTGAGCTGTCAGCACAGAGCCCGACAAGGGGCTCGAACTCGCGAACCGTGAGATCATGACCTGAGCCGAAGTCGGACGCTTAACCGACGGAGCCACCAGGCGCCCTTAACATGTCTACATCTTAATCTCCAGGACATGCAACGATGGCACCTTACATAGCAAAAGGGACTTTGTGCACATGATTAAATTAAGGGCTTCGAGGTGAGACATTATCCGGGATCACGTGGACGAGCCCGACGAACTCAGGGTCGACAGAGACATGGTGATGGAGCGGATGTTGGGACGAGGCACTGCCCAGATGGAGGAAGGGACCACAAGCCTATGGAAGCCGGAAAAGGCAGGAAGATGGGTCCTCCCCTGGAGCTTCCGTAGGAACCAGTCCCCCGGGTGCCGTGGTTTCAGTCCATGAGACCCATTTCAGACCTCGGACCTCCAGACCTGTGAGCTACTGCATTTGTGTTGTCTGAAGCCCCGAAATCTGTGGCACTTGGTGACAGCAGCCATCGGCAGCCCACACGGGCAGTCAGCTCTCAAGTGGCAGACTTGGGATTCGAACTCAAGTCTGGCCGCGTCGAAAGCTCTGGGCTGTCTCTTGGAAGTGCGAAGCTTGGAATTATTCCAGATTTTTTTTTCCTCCTTTAGGGTCGCGGGGCAGTGCCTGGCACCAAGGTGTGCTAATGGTTATTATCATTACACCTTCTTCCTGTCTACACAGTCAGTGTCCATTCCTCCATCTGCTCTGCTCAAGAACCTTCCATGGCTCCCCGGTACCTTCTGGATAATGTCCAACCCCTTTATGGCAATGGAGAACTTTGGGGCCTGGCTCATGTCTCCTAGTGGGCTCAACACTGTACAACCCAGCAGACAAAGGCACTCGACTCTCATGGGCCCGGGTCTCAGGGGCCCCCTGGATTCCACTGAGAAAGCCTTCCTGAAGCTAGAAAACTTGAACACACCCTCCTTCTACGTACGGCTTGTGAGAGTCTCTTGACCTTCCCTCACAACCAGAATGCACTGGACACCGTTGCCCGTCAGCCACCCCCCTCATCCGGGGCCACTGTGCCCTGTGCTACCTTCATGACCATACCTGTATCCTCATTTTCGGGTCCCAGGGTGCCTGCCCTCCAGCCTGGAAAGTCACCGCATCCGAGGGTGCACTCTTGTCCCCATGGCTTCTGGCCTCAAGGAATGTTCAGCGTCTCTCTGTCTCATCTGTGCTCTCGAGGAAGCTGACAGCCTGAAGGTCTAGTGCCTGGGGCCCTGGAAACGCAACAGCACCAGCAGGAAAAAGTGGGTCTCGACTCTAAGTGCCCAAAGACGCAGGGTCAGTGGAATGTTATTCGGCCTTAGAAAGGGATGCGGCTCGGATGTGCGCTACGACGTGGACGGAACTCCAAAAACATAGGAAATGTCCAGAACTGACATCCGCAGAGGCAGAAAGCCGTCGGCTACGGTCAGGGGCTGGGGCCGGGAGGTGGTGGTGAGGGCCCACCTTGATGCGTGGAGAGTTTTTTCTGGGGCGGTGAAAAAGTTCTGGAACTAGATAGAAGTGGTGGTTGCATGACCTCGGGAATGTACCAAACGCCTCTGAATGCTTCACTGTAAAATGGTTAATTTTATGTTTTGTGAATTTTACCTCATATTGAACAAAAAGAAGTGGGGTGCTGAGGGAAAGGATGGCTGGAACTTCTGGGTCTAAGGGAAGAGGGGGCTGGGGACCTGGGTCTGAGGGAGGAGGGCTGGGGGCCTGGACTCCTGGTCTAAGGGAGGAGGGGCTG
>PITB01027122.1:0-20626 GCA_004024585.1 Paradoxurus hermaphroditus
GGGATGTGGTTCAGAAGTCCGCCGGGTTAGCAGTGCGCCCCGGGTGCGGGGCAAGGGGTCTGGCGGGCCAGCTGGGGCCACGTGGCCAGAGGTGCGCAGAGAATAGAGGGGGGTGGGAGGGGAGCAGCTGGAGGGGAGAGTGGGTGGGGGCGAATGTGGATGAATGGGTACCAGATGGGAGGGGAGCGGAGGTGGGGGTGGGAGGAGAGAGGGGGAAGGGAAGGGAGAGCCAGGAAGAAGAGAGAGGCAGGGCAGATAAACAAGAGGAAGGAGGAGAGATAACCAGATAACCAGGAACAACGGTGGGAGGGGCAGAGAAAGAGAGGGAAGGGAGGGCAGGGGCGAGGAGGGAGAGAGGCAGGAGTGAGGGGAGGGGAGTCAGCCTGCACACGCTCTGGGCATCTCTGAGACGGTGTGCCACTCTGCCTTCAAGGCTTGCTCAGGGCAGGGCCGGGCAGGAGACACGCGGCCCCAGTGAGGGTTCGCCACGTGTCCCCCGTGGTAACACAGGCAGCAGAGTCCACGGTCCCGGCTCTGGTCACACTCACGAACCGGCTCTGCCTGATGTGGGGTCAAGTCCGCTTCAACCCCTCCTTCTTTTTTTTTTTTTTTTTTCTTTGAGAGAGAGGGAGGGGCAGAGAGAAAGAGAGGGAGAGAGAGTCCCAAGCAGGCTCTGCACTCTCAACGGAGAGGCCCACGGGGGGGGGCTCAAACTCCCAAACTGTGAGATCGTGACCTCGGCAGAAACCGAGAGTCAGCCACCCAGGCGCCCCTGCTTCAGCCTCCCTTCTGCCTGAGCAGAGACAGTCTGCAGGGACAGCGCCGGGGTCCACGGGTAAACGCGCGGGGGGCCGGGGGCCCACGTGGACCTTAGAATACTTGAATTCCAAGACCAAGTCGGCCCCGAGTTGGCCGTGTGACTGTCAGCTCGCTGGTCTGTGTCCTCCTCTGTTGAAAGAGGAGGTGGCCTTGGGCTCCATTCGGCCCCAGCTTTCTGTGATTTATTAATAATAAGAAGAGAAGGGCTATTCAGTGCTCACAGTGTGCCAGGCGCGGCCCCAACACACTCGTAGTTTTCGTTTTCTGTTAAATTCTCCCAACTCGATGCTATTGTTTCCATTTTTTCAGATGAAGAAACTCAAACTCTCAGAAGTGTCTCCTCAAGGTCATACGGATAAGTAACTATTTCTCTGACACGCTGTGCTCGACTGTGAGCCCAGAGACGGCAGGGATCCTGGGTCCTGCCTCACGGCTACCTCCCCAGATCCCAGGACACTGGGGGCACCCGGGAGACGCCCCGTCAACCGTGGGCCTGGGGGTGCGTGAGACCTCTCCCGTCCACCCCCTTCCCCCTGCTGCTTGCCCGAACCGTGCCGTGAACTCGCTGAGGTCCAATCAGAAGACAGAGGCCCGCCAGTGATCTGAACAGGGGAAATTTAAGGTAAACACTGTCTCACCTACACAGATGGTTGAGTAGTAGCGGAGGTTAGATGACAGCCAAGGGGACGGCGTAGCACAGAAATAGCAAACACAGACAGCAGCTTTCTCTCTAGTGTTGCTTGGAGGGTTCTCCCCACCCCAGTTCCAGGCTGAGATTCAGACCTCGTCGGCGCGGGTGTGGCCGCACAGGAGCGCACGGCCAGCTGGGGCCAAAGGGTGATGGGAGGACACAGCGAGAAGGACGTCGTCTATAAGCTAAGGAGGGAGGCATCAGGAAAACCAGCTCTGCCGGCACCTTGACCTTGGACGTCCGGCCTCTAGAACTGTGGGAAGACAGTTTGCTCTGCAAGCGTCCCAGTCTGTGGGGTTTCACGCGCAGCCGCAGCCAACTAATGCAGTGAGCTATCGGGGTGACGGCGAGACGCCCTGCTGCCGCGTTCGCCTCCTGTGAGTTCTCTTTTCGGGGAGACTTCCCCATGTGATGGTCTCTGACTCCAAGCACACACTGCATTCTTTTTTTTAATAGGTTTTTATGTTTATTTATTTATTATTGAAAGAAAGAAAGAGCACAAGTAGGGGAGGGGCAGGAGAGGGAGCCACAGAATCCAAAGCAGGCTCCAGGCTCTGAGCTGTCAGCCTGATGGGGGGCTTGAACCCACAGACCCAGAGATCATGACCTGAGCAGAAGTCGGATGCTTAACTGACTGAGCCCCCCAGGCGCCCCCGTACTGCATTCTTTAATACAGAACCCCATTCTCTTGAGGGGCGCCTGGGTGTCTCAGTCTGTTAAGCACCTGACTCTTGATTATTATTTTTGAAGCAAATGATCCGCGGAGCCAGGAGGTCAGTGGTTCAGAGAACTGAATGACGGGGTGCCACTCCCCCTGTGTGACATCTTGCTGCGTGACAATGCCCCCGTTCCCAGCCCCACGGGGCCAACTAGGCAACAGAAGCAGCCAGTGGATTCTCCGTGGATCTGGCCTCCGCTGGGAACAGCCTTGGGAGCCGTGGAAGAGAAGAAACAAATTCCAAGACTTCAGTCAGCAGGGGCCAAAGCAACGGATGCTCATTCCGCCCGGTCTGCAAAGTGCGCACTGGGGCTCCTGCCCCCTTCGATCCTCCAAACCTCCCTAGGAAGTGGGCGACACGGGGAAGTTGCCCTGCCCAGAAAGACGGGACTGCGGTGTGGACGTGCCCCGTCGTCCAGCCACGCCCCAGCAAGACTCGCTCAGGGCCTCCCACACAGCACCAAGCCTGGGTTTGAACCTTGACTCAGCCAATTATCAGTTGTGACCTTGACCCACTTCCTTGGTTTCCTCCTCTGAGCCTCAGCGTCCTCATCTGTGAAATGGAATGATGCTAGAGCACTTGGCTCGTAGGCTGTTGTGAGAATTACAGGGCGGCAGTGCTTAGACCCAGGCTCGGCCCATCATGAGCACTCGGCAAATGCTACCTCCTATGAGGACAAGGACGAACAAGGCCAAGACGCACGCTTATCAGGGACAAGGGCGAGGACAAGAAGTGTTTCTAGCGTTCTAGAATCCTTAAATATCACCGCGACCGACAAGTGGCAGCAGGACGTCCCCCGCTCCTGCCGTCTTCTTCCCCAAAGTCTCCTCGCGCTTGCATCCTCGTGCCCCTCGCTCGCCAGCCGCCCTCCGCACCTCGGACCTCCCGGGAGGGCAGGGTCAGGGGCCGTGGCTCCTGCAGCCCGGAGCACACCGACGGGCTCCCCGGGTCAGCGCCTCCGGGGTCCGGAGCGACTCCCGCCTCGAACCAACGCTGTTTACAGAGTCGGGAGGGAGGGCCGCGGTCCATGTTTCCTTCCTCCCCGTCCTTTCTGGAAGGACCTGCCATCTCTCCTGCAGATGAATGCCTCGTCCCCTGCCGGCGCCTCAGGCCCCGGGCGGCTGGCGGGCGGTCCTCTCGGGGCGCCCGGGCGTCTCGTCGCCTCTGGATCCGGCCTCTGGGTCTGAGCGCACCTGGACCAAGCCCTGGGAGGTGGGGTTTGGCGGGGGGGGGGGGCTCAGTGGGAGCCCAGGACTCACCCATTACGCACAGCAGCCAGCACCTACCAGCTTCTGCTACTGTCCTAAACGCCCATGTTCACGACGGTGAACGGCCGCCTCTGATTTATAGATGATGAAACAGGCGCAGACAAGTGAGCCAGCAGACCCCATGTCGCCGAGCCGTCCGTAAATTTGCCATCATGCCGGCTGGAGCTGCTTGGTTCCCAAATCCCTGAGCTAAGCCCCTAAGCTGCCGCTGCCCCGAAATCCCGCGCTCTGCCTGCTCCCCCTCACCGCCCCTCTCGGTCCGTCCTCCCCACCTCCATCCGCTGCCGGAGCGCCTCTCGGGAGCCTGTGCCTGGCCCCGTCCCCATGCCTGCGGGTCGCACGCCCCAGAGGACGGCTTCCTCTCTGTAGGTTTGCTCATTCACTCAGGGATGAGCTCCTCAAGCTGAGAAAACTCTAGAGCGGGATTCGAACCCAGGTCTCTCTGTCTCTAAAATGGATTGGCCTTTCTCTCCCTCAGCCATGGTGTCCCTCGGAAGTCTCAGAAAACCTGTCAGAAAGGCAGGGAGGACTGGAAGGCCTGGGGGTGGGGGATGCCGCAGACCACCTCGAGCCTACGACCTGGGCGCAGTTCAGGAAGCACTGGGTCCCTCACGGCGGATGAGAGGCCGGAGGGAGGGAGGGGCCGGCAGGGGCCGGGCGGACGTGGGAAGGTCAGCTGGAAAGGCCGTGGGAAGACAGCACGGCCAGGCGGGCGAGAGGGAGGAGAGGACAGAGGAGGAGCAGGTGATCGCAAAGGGACACGGCCAGACACAGGTGGCCTTTGGCATCAGGCAGACTTGGGCCTGACACCCCGCTCTCGGCCGCTTTCCCACAGACCCCGCACTCTGCCCGGTGGCCGGGGCCATAGTCTCCCGTCCGCGAAGTGAGAAGCCCACCTCTCAAGGCTGCCGGGAACCGCCTCAGGAAGTCTAATACCTGCTTGTATTCCTTCACCGCATGTGTGTACCTGTAAGTAATATAGAGGGGCGTTTGGGATGCTATAATAATATTTGGTAAGGAAATTTAGATCTATTTCAACTCGAAGTTAATTTTTATTTTATTTTCATTTTTTAAAGGTGGTTTTTAAATTTATTTTTGAGAGAGACAGAGTATGAGTGGAGAAGGAGCAGAGAGAGAGGGAAACAGACTCCTAAGCTGTCAGCGTAGAGCCCGAGGGGGCTCGAATTCATGAACGGTGAGAGCATAGCCCGAGCCCACGTCGGACGCTTAGCTGAATGAGCCGCCCAGGCAGCTCCTATTTTAATTTTTTTAAATGCTTATTTATTTTGAGAGCGAGCGAGCAGAGGAGGGGCACCTCCCCCTTCTCATCTCCACTAGAGCACCTGCTGGCCCTTCTCTCCCCCGTGGCCCCTCGGAGTCCGTCCACTTGTCAGGTGCGCCGACCCCCCTCCCCCCGGAAGCCCTCCGGGCTCTCAGGCTCACAGTAGCAAATGGGGAGCCGGGTGCTCCACAAAGGGACCGAGGGATCAGGCTACCGGTGCAGACGTGGCAACCGAGCTACGACATCGGGGGAGCACACGCGGTCACGACGGCCTGACGAGCCCCCCGCCCCCGACTCGGCTGAAAATTAATCCTGCCTTTAAAGAGCTCCCTTTCCCCGGAGGAAGAGCCACTTCATCAGAGAAGGCCATTCTCCCCGGAGGCTGAACGCGGAGGCCGAGAAAACTCCCTGGGTTTCGGCGTCACTTCGTTAATCGATGCCCCGTGATGGCGAACGCGGCCTCTGTCTGCGGCCGTCGGATCGGAGCCGGGTCTTTAGTCTCCTCACCAGGCTCACCCGCCCCCCCCCCCCGCCGGGGACCCGCAGAGCAGTTCCGAGAGCACCATTGATCTTTTCACTAAAGTGTCCTAATGAAATACAAATCTGTTGTCACTTAAAGAGCCATCTGTCATGGCGGCACAGAAGAAACGCTGCCGGGAGGACAATAACCGTAATTTCATTTTAAGACCGAGGCTTCCTCCCTCTTTCCCTGTTGGAAAAAATCGATATCTCTTACTGTTTCATTTTGTCACAGAGCGAGAGGGGGAAAGTCATCAATAGGGGTGTTAAAGATCTTTTCGGTTACGTGCGAGTTCCCTGGTGCCAGGGCCCTTGGCGTCTCGCGGCGAGTTAGCACGCGCTGGCATGAGGGGCACTGAGCCTCAGGGCGCCTTGCCTGGAGCGAGTGGTTAAGGAGGTGACAGGTGTGCAGGCTTCCCGGAGGGCCCCGGGTCCCCGGAAATGCACGCATCGGCCTCACACAGCGTCTGGTGGCTCTTGCGCAGAGCGGTCGGAAGAAGCGAGGCAGGGGCCTGTCTTGCACCCAGAGCCCCGGCAGCAGGGATTTCCTGGGAAGGAGAAGGAGGAAGGGCTGTCGCCGGCAGGGGAAGGTGGGCACGCGTTTCCCAGGCAGGGCCGGGTCATCAAGTCCAAGTGGGGTGATTACGGCTGACTCTCTGAGGGTCCGGCCACCTCATCTTTTTAAGTGGGGTCTTGGAGACACAGAGGGGAACACTGACTCACCCCAATGCCTCCCCAGCAAGTTGGTGGCAGAAAAAAGAAGGCCGACGTTCCATCCGCTCAGCTCCTTAAGGGGAGAAGTCTCTCTGTGGGCATCAAATGTGGGGGAATCATGGTCCCCCAGCCTGTCTTTCATGTGCCCAAATGTCTGGGCTCATGTCGGAAGACACTTTAAGTATATGTTTTAAAATCAGCACTTTCTTATTGAGACAAGTTAGCATTCAAAATCTAGCATTTTGAAGCAATAGTTGGGTGACTTTTGACACACGTATACAGTTTTTAAATTACCTTTGCAATCGCGACGTGAATATTTCCATGAGCCCCCAAATCCCTGTCACACCTCTTTACAGTCATTCTCTTCCCATCACCCAGAACCTTTGTCAACTGATCTGCTCTCTGTCACTATGGTTTTGCCTTTTCTAAAGTTTCAGGCAAAGAAAATCATCTTTTTCAGTCTTTTGTGTCGGTTTTTTTTAATTTTAATTTTTTTAATTTTAAAATCATCTTTTTCAGTCTTTTGTGTCTGTTGTTTTTTTTTTTAATTTTTTTTTTAAATTTTAATTTCAGCACAATGACTTTAACATTCACTTCCGATGTTGCAAAAATCAGTTGTCTATATCTTTTTATTCCTGAGTAGTCTTACGTTGTCTTATGTTGTATGCATACGCCACATTTTGTGTATCTATTCACTGACTGATGGACAGTTTTTCCAGTTTGGAGCTATCTTGAATAAAGAGGCTATAAATAATCCTCCTACAAGTCTTTATGCAGATGTGTCTTTTCTTTTCTCTTGGTAAAAACCTAGTGATAGAATTGGCAGATATATGGTATGGAAAATATGATAAATATATGCATATTTAACTTTTTGAGGAATGACCAAGCTGGTTTCCAAAGCACATATACTACTGCATTCCCACCCACCGTATGAGGATCTCGGAGGTTCGGCCGTCCTGTCAACACTTGGTATTGTCAAGCTTTAAAATTTTAGCCATTCCAGTGTGCACATGGTACGAGCTCATTGTGGTTTTAATTTCCACTTCCTTAGTAAGAATGATGTTGAGTGTCTTTTCAAATGCTTCTTTGTCATTATAGGTTTCGTTTGGTGAATTATGTACTCAAACCTATCTTTTTATTGCTGACTTGTTAGTGGACTTTATATATTCTGGATTCATATGAATTTTACGGTCAGGTTGTCCATTTCAACCAAATGTCAGCTAGGATTTTGACTGGGATCACTTTGTATCTGCAGGTCGATTTGGGGATAATTTACATCTTTATAACATTGCATTCTCAGTTCCATGAACATTGTATATTTCTCCAAGTATTTAGGCTTTTTAAAATTTCTTTCTGTCATAATTTTGCTAAATCCATCTCCTTATATTACATTATATAATAGTATGTAGAATATATTGTTTTTAATGCACTTATAATTTTTTTACAATCTTAGCCTTTTAATTAATTTGAATCTTTAGGTTGTTCCTTTTAAGATAATAATGGATACAGTTAGAGTTAAATTTAACATATTGCTCCTTGTCTCTGTTTGTTCCATCTGTTCATTTCATTCTTTTTTTAAAACCTTTTTTAAAGTTTATTTATTCATTTTGAGAGAGAGAGCATGCAAGTGAGGAAGGGGCAGAGAGAGAGTGATGGAGAGAGAGAGAATCCTAAGCAAGCTTTGCACTGTCAGGGCAGAGCCTGATGTGGGGCTTGAACTCACGAACTGCAAGATCATGACCATGACTGTTGGGAGCCATCTTGGGCTCACAGGTTAAGATGTCTCCCTGTGTGGATAAGGCAGATGTTGCAAAGTCTCCTGCCGACTAAAGTGGCATCCCAATATTATCTCCTTCTATTACTAACCTTTCAAGCCTGGATTTCTTGAACTGCTCTCGTTGGCCTCAAGGGATATAAAGCTCTTTGGTTTTATGGCACATGGAAAAGGGGACCTGGAGTGCAATATCTTGATGGATAACATCTGAATGAGAGTAACCTGGCCAGAAGTAACCTCAAAGTTGCCTCTTGGGGATAGGTTACACAAATTGATCATACAGAATAGCAGTTATGAGTTGGCTAAAAATTAGTAGACATTAGGCCCCAAGACTCCTTGAACCAAACTAGATTTCCCTGCAGGTGTCGCATTGTGTTAAACATCCCCTCAGCCCCACCATAAAACCCCAAAGCACATCGCTGTAAAGCTTCTCTCAGTATTTGCTCAACAGACTGATGGTAGAGGTTGTAAAGAGACTTAGGATCTTCTCTGGAGGTTAGCTTAGCCCAAAAGTTAAAAGCACTATCTATAGATAAGGCACAAACAGAAGCCGAACAAAATTAGCTACACATACCTTCACTGAGCAACAACAAATATTGAGCACCTTCCTGAGGTTAACATTCCAGAATCCTTTTGGTATTCTCATCCTCATGCTCCCTTATAATGAAAAGGCAATAGCAAAATACTTTTACGGAAACTACCATTTGTACAAACAGTAAACAAGACATGAGCCCTTATGGTACAGGTTCACTCATTCACAAAGGAAAAGAACTTAGACAAGCATTAAAGATTATGTCTCTACCAAGTGAGTTATACTTCCTCCATTACGGTTAAAGATTATGGATAGAATGACTCCTAATCCATCTGTAGACGGTGAACATAGGTCTTAAGGCAACAATGTATGTGTCCTCTGTTTACTGAGGGCTACGACAACAATCCTGCTCTCTTCTTGAAAACATTTTGTTATTTACTCTGCTCTGCCTCAAAAAATAATGCGTGATCTTGGAACAAAGTTATAAAAATGGTTACTGCCTAATCTAAGATAAGACTGTCTCTTTCTAGGTCTGGGGGATTCACAAATATGCCAACCTAAGAAAAATTGTTAAAAATGCCTTGTCACTGATGTAACGTCACTCACTGACTTTAAATAAAGAAACCGAGACCAGCAGAGCAGGGATGCCTGCCTCTAGAAGCCATGGTGCTCTCTCGAGTCCTTCATCGTGCCGACACCATTCACTCTTCAGAAATCCCTGGACATGCTGGAGCTGGCAGAGGACCTGAGTCAAAGTCAGACACTTAACTGACTGAGCCACCCAGGCACCTCTGTTCACTGCCCTCTTATCCTACTTCTGATTTTTCTTGAATTGGCTACATTTTTAATAGGTTTATTTTATCTGCATTTATTGGTTTATATGATATACTTTTTAATTTAGTGATATTTTTACTGGTTGGTCAAGTATTTACAGTATATCCAATACCATATGTACTATTAAAAGGTAGAAGTAAAAATTTTTACTTTTAACAGTACAATTCCATTCCCCCCATCATGCTTTGTGCTCTTCTGTGTATGTGCTGACTTCTACATATACTACAAACCCGAAAACAACTTGTTAGGGTTTATGTTTTAAACAGTTATGCTAAAGAGGAAAATACGATAAAAAAATATCATGTTTATCATGTAAGCTCTTGTCTTTCAGGTCTCCTGGTGTCGAATTCTCTCATCTGTTCTGATAGCTTTCATTGCTTCCATTTTCAAATAGGCCCACTGGGTATATGATTCTATGTTCATATTTTAAAATTTCTTTTTTTTTTACTTAATTCCACAAAGAGATTTTTAACTACCAATTCAATCCCCTTACTAGGTATAGATCTGTTCAGATTCTCCACTTCCTTATACCTTTTCCGTTTCCTTTTACTGCCCAAGGCTCTCTACACATTCAGTGCAGTCCCTATCAAAATCCATATAACGTTCTTTGCAGAAAGAGAAAAACCAATCCTAGGGGCGCCTGGGTGTCTCAATCAGTTAAGCATCCAACTCTCGACTTCGGCTCAGATCATGGTCTCATGGTTTGGGAGTTTGAGCCCCACGGTGCAGCAGCTGCTTTGGATTCTCTCTCGTCTCTGTGCACTCCCCTCTCAAAATAAATAAATAAACTTAAAATAAAAAGAAAAGAAAAATCCATCGTAGAGTGCATACGGAATTTCAAAGGCCCTGAAGAGCCAGAACAATTCTGGAAAGGAAGAACAGAGTTGGAGGACTCACGCGTCTTGATTTACTCACTACAAAGCCACAGTAACCACAACAGATTGGTCTTTGCGTAAAGACAGACATGCAGAGCAGAGTAATAGATAAAGAGTTATAAACAAATCCCCGTATGTATGGTCAAGTGATTTTTGACAAGACTGCCAAAACCATTCAAGAGGGAAAGGAAAGTCTTTTTCGACAAATGGCTCTGGGAAAACTAGCTATCTACATGCAAAATAATGAAGTTGTACCCTTACCTCCCACCATGTATAAAAAATTTGACTCAAAATGGATCAAAGACCTAAATTTAAGATGTAAAATTGTAAAACCTTAAGAAAAAAAACATAGGGCAAAAGCATCTCTCTTGGATTTGACGATGATGCCTTGGCTATAACACCAAAGACATAGGCAACGGAAGAAAAAGAAAAAGAAAACCAACAAAAGAAAAAACAGACACATTGGACCTTATGAAAAATTTAAAAATTTGTGTATCAAAAGACAATGACAACAGAGGAAAAAGACAAACCATAGAATAGGTGGAAATATTGGAAAATCATATATCTGCTACATTAAATCTTCCAGATATAAAAGTCCTTCTTTGTCTCTTGTAATCTTTGTTGATTTAGAATCTATTTTGACTGACATAAGTATAGCCATCCTGCTGTCTTTTCATTACTGTTTGTATGGAATATCTTTTTCCATCCTTTCACTTTCAGCTTATTTGTGTCTTTGGATCTAAAATGAGTCTCTCGTAGACAGCATTTTGTAGCATCATGTGTTTATCCATTCTGCTAATATCCGCTTTTTGATTAGAGAATTTAATCCATTTACCTTTATAGTAATTAATGGGAAAGACAGACTTACCCCTTTCATTTCGTTATTTGTTTTCTATATGCCTTAGAGCTCTTTGTTCCTGCATTATGGCATTCTTTTGTGTTTAGTCAATTGTTTTTTGTAGTGAAACATTTAAATTCCTTTCTCATTTTCTTTGTGTACATTCTAGAGCTGTTTTTCTTTGTGGTTACCATGGGGATTATAGTTAACATCCTAAAATTAAAACACTCTACTTTTAATTTATACTAGCTTAAGTTCAATAATTTGCCAAAAACTCTGCTTTTTTATAGCTTAGTCCCCACCTATTTTTATTTTCACAAAATTACATTTATATAAATTTGTGCCCCAAAACAAATCCAAAGCATTAATATCTTAAATTATGTAGAAAGCAAAATATCAAGTTGCAAACCAAAGTTGCAATAATACAAACTTTTAGATTAATGTTTTTTAAAAATCATTAGTCCCCTTAAAATATTAAAAAAACATTTTTGTTAAAACAAAAGGGGGGTGGTTCCTGGGTGGCTCAGTCGATTAAGCGTCTGACTTCCGCTCAGGTCATGATCTCACAGTTAGTGGGTTTGAGCCCCTCGTCGGGCTCTGTGCTGACAGCTCAGAGCCTGGAGCCTTTCGGATTCTGTGTCTCCCTCTCTCTCTGCCCCTCCCCTGTTTGCACTCGGTCTCTCTCTCAATATTAAATAAACATTAAAACAATTTTGTTAAAAACTATTAGTCCCTTCAATCATGTAGAAAACAAAAAGTGGAGTTACAAACTGTTGTTAACATTACTAGCTTTTATGATTACCTATGTATTTATCTTTCTTGAGATCTTTATTTCTTCAAACGGCTTCAAGATACTGTTTAGCATTCTTTCATTTCACCCTGAAGGACTCCCTGGAGCATTACTTACAGGGAAGGTCTAGTGGGAATCAATTCCCTCAGCTTTTGCATTTCTGAGAATGTCTTAATTTCTCCTTCACTTTTGAAGGACAGTTTTGCTGGATATGGGATTCTTGGTTTATGGGTTTTTTTTTTTTCCTTCTTCTTTTAGCACTTTGAATATATCAGCCCACTGTCTTTTGCCCTCCAAAGTTCCTGATAAGAAGTCTGCTGAAAATCTTACTGATTTTCAGCAACTTGTTGTGACAAGTTGCTCTCTCTTGCTGCTTTCAAGACTCTTTCTTTGTCTTTCAAAACTTTGCTGTGTCTTGGTGGAGATCTATTTTAGTTCATCTTAGAAGTTTCACTGAGTTTCTTGGATGTTAATATCCATGGCTTTCATCAAATTTGGGAAGTTTTTAGCTCTTATTTCTTTAAATATTCTCTCTGTCCCTCTCTCTCTTTCTCTTCTGGAATTCCTACGGTGTGTCTGTTGCTTTCTGCTTGCTTTCTTGCATTCCTCTAGGTCCTGTGGTCTCAGTTCACTTTTCTTCAATTCTTTTTCTTTCCGTTCCTCAGACTCAATAATTTCCATTAACCTGTCTTGAAGTTTACGAATTCTTTCTTCTGCCGGCTCAAACCTGCCCTCGGAGCCCTCTAGTGAATATTTCATTTCATTTATTGTACGGTTCAGCTCCAGAATTTCTTTTTGGTCTGTTTTTAGGGCTTCTATCTCTTTATTGATATTTCCATTTTGTTCATACACCATTTTCTTGACTTTCCCCACACATTCCTTTGGTTCTTTAAGAATCTTTCACATAGTTGTTTTAAAGTCTTTATTAATTACATTTGCCATCATTTTTTTTTTCTTTTGGGATGATTTCTGTTGATTTGTTTTCTCTGAATGGAAGATACTTTCCTGTTTCTCTGTGTACCTTGTGCTTCTTTGTTGAAAACTGGACGTTGGACTGTAATAATGCAGTAACTCTGGAAATCAGATTTACCTCCTTCCCCAGGGTTTGCTGTTTTGTTGCTATTTTGTTTGATTTTTTTCTTGATTGTTCTAGGCCATCTCTGTGCTGAGGATCAGCCAGATATGTAAACTTAAGTTCTTCTCAGGTCCTTTCTGAGCTTTTCCCTGAGTGTGCATGGCTGCTTTAAAATTTTCCCTATATAGTAAATATTTTCGAATAAGCTAGTTTTTAATGTCTGGCTTCCAAAAGGGGAAAATAAGAAAAATGGAGGGGAGGGTGTGTGTGAAAGATGCCAGACAGTTGAAAATTCCTGGCAGTCACTTCAGCTGGATGGGAGGACCTCGTGACAATGGCCGCCCAACTCTCTGTTTGCACCTCTGTGACCAGAAGCAGCGATCAGAGCACAGACCCCTATATTTAGAGGACAGCACCTCTTTTGCCCATTCTGGATTCCTCAAGTTGTGTTCAAGCTGCTTCAGGTTGTGTTCATGGGCACAGCTGGCTGCCATGTGGATGAGGGTGAGGGATAGGTGGCTGCCCCAGTGCTAAGAGCTGATGTGGACTGAAATTAACCTCGGTTTATCACCCAAGCCTCTCCCTAGAAGTTGCAAGCATTCGATAGACTTCAGAGTTCTAAAACATTTCCACCAGACAGATCCTGTCAGCACTGTTGTTGTCTAGGTGAAGAAATAGATTCCTGATGCCTCCTACGGCGCCATCTTCCTGGGATTCACTGGCAGTTGTTCTCAAAGTATTTTTTCCTCTCTCATCCCTCCCCATATCCTTACCTGGAACTTCAGTTATAGTTATGTTAGGCCATTCAATATTGTTTCATGGTTTACTGATGCCCTATTTATTCTTTCATTCTTCAGTTTTTTTCTCTCTGCTTTATTTCAGATACTTTTGCTTTATCTTCAATTCCACTGACAACTTGGTTACAGGATCTAATCCACTGTTAATCCCATCCCCTGTATTTTTTCATTTCAGAAATTATATTTTTCAGCTATAAATATTTTATTTGGATTTTTATAATTCAGCCTGCTTTTATTATCTTTTGTTTTTTAAAACACGTATAGTATATTTATAATAGCTATTTTGATATCTTTATTTACTAGTTCTAACATATTTGTTATTTTTTATCCCTTTCTATTGTATATCTGTTGTTCAATTCTTTCTTCTTGCTTTTTCTTCTCCCTTTTTCTTTTTCCTCTCCTCCTCCTCCTTAGGAATATTTTCCTACTTCCTTGCACATCTGGTAATTTTTTTTTAATGCTGGACATTGTGCTTCTATGTTGTGGGCTATGACATTTTGTCATGTTTCTTTCAATGGTATTGAATTTTCTTCTGGGAAGCAGTAAAATTATTTTTTATCAGGATACTTTTGAGGCTTCCTTTTAAGTTTGTTATGGCAGGTACAGGGAAGAGTTTATTTTAGGGTTAATTAACACCGACTTCTAATCCAATAATAGCCTTCTGAGGATTCTACCTGAAGTTTTATTTACATTGAGGTCTTTCCGCTCAAGTAGACAAGAGAAAAACTTTTCATTCCTGTGTAAGGTTCGAGAATTTCTTTGCATTCCCTATTCTGGTGGTTCTTTCTCTGTCCCTGAATACTCTCCTTTTAAACACGCACAAATCAACTTCCTGAGGGGATGCCTCTGAATTTCTTTGGAGTTCTCGCTCCTTACAGTGACCTCCTCTCCCATATTCTGTTTTCCAAATTCTCTCCATCTTGGGCTTTTGTATTTCTCTTTATGGTCTCTTTCTTCTCAAATCATCAAAGTCGTCAGGCTCCTTTTGAGTTCTCACTACTTTCTTTTTTTTATGTTTATTTACTTTTGAGAGACAGAGAGAGACAGAGTACGAGTAGGGGAGGGGCAGAGAGAGAGAGAGGGAGACACAGAACCTGAAGCAGGCTCCAGGCTCTGAGCTGTTAGCACAGGGCTCAATGCAGGACTTGAACCCATGAACTGTGAGATAATGACCTGAGCTGAAGTCGGAGGCTCAACCTACTGAGCCACCCCCGTGCCCTTAGTTCTCACTACATTCTTCGCAGTCTGGAAGCCACCTCCAGGGAGCTAGGCAATCACGGGCCCCGTTCACCTGTTTCCTTTTCCCTGTGATAGCACTGCTGCACAGCCAAGTACCTAATGTCCAAAAATTGTCTACTGTTTTGTCCATGTTTCTGACTGACTAAGGTGGGAGAGTAGATTCCATTCCTGTTAGTTCCTCATGGGCTGGAAGCAAAAGTGTGACCTACAATTTTCCAGGGGTTTTTGTGTACACCTTGCTATCATTGTCATTGAGTCAAATACCATTTTTCCAAACGTGGATCTGGCATAGAACCCCTAAATCTACACTTGATAGCCACAGGGTTTCTCAGAGCTGTCTCCGAGGGGGTCCGAGGCTGCTCCCGCCTGCCCTCCCCTCGCCCCTATTCTGACCCCCAAGGTTCCTCAAGGGAGGCATGCCAGGGAACACTTCTGATTACCAGGATAAACTTTATCTGGGTAAACCTTCACTGCGTGTCCCTTACAACTCCCCCTCTCCCCTTTACGGTGCCCACCCCAGGTAGCCGCTCCCCACGTGGGGCTCCGGCCCGTGTTGTCTACACCGCTCCTCTCAACCAGACTACCTCCGCGCGCCCCGGCCCCGCCCTCATCTTTTGCACCCGGCCAGTGCCTAGTATCACACTTGACCTGGCCCGGGCTGTGAAGTCAGCCCATGCCACCCAATCGGTAGGGCATTGGGCAAAATGGCTTGCATCCTTTAAATCACCCTCTTTTCCCTTTAAAAAAATATCTTTTGCTGAATACATATAGTTGAAGTCACAAAAATATCCTTTGTCTACACTGGTTGCTAAGCTCTTTTTTTTTTTTTAATTAATTAATTTATTTTGCGGGAGGAGGGAGAGAAAGAATCCCAAGCAGGCTCCACACCATCAGCACAGAGCTCGACGTGGGGCTCGAACTCAGGAACCGTGAGATCATGACCTGAGCCAAAACCAAGAGTCAGACGCTTAACCGACTGAGCCACCCAGGCGCCCCACCAGCTCTTCGTCGTCTTATTTGGAGCTCTTAACACAAGCCCAACACATAGCAGTTTGTCAATAAATATCCGTAGAATAAATGAGGGGAAAGGAACAGGAGTTCGGGAGAGAGGCATAGTCCAGGCAGAGGAAGCGAGTGAGTGTAGGCATGACCGGATTAGGGAACAGGGCGAGGTTGATTTAAGGGAGCAGGAGAGATGGCGGGAACAGGATCGAGGGCCTGTTTCCCACAAAATAGGGATCATGTCCACCTCACAGGGTTCTTGTGGAGTTGAGACGCGGTGTGCACCAGTCGGACAACACGAAATTGTTGGTATTTGACTATTTCTGACCTATAAATGCTTCAGAAGCCAGAAGCCCACGTAACAAAGACCCCAGAAGGCCGGTGTCTCTCGCCAGCCCCAACCTCCCTGGGATGAGACGCCCTTTCCAGCGGAGCTCCACATCAGAGGCCAACATGTCTGCCATCGCCGCTTTGAACCGTCCCCGCCGACCCGTCCAGAGCCCGGAATCCTCGCAGGGAGCACCAAAGAGCCTGCGGTCTGGGAGGCACAAAGGGTTTCTTAGATGTTGCCACCAGGCAGCTGCCGCCAGCAGCTTCCATTTTCTTTAGTCGTCCAGACAACGGAAGCCTTTTAACTGACAACTCACCTCAGACCAGGCGAGCGGGGGAGCCGGATTTCTGGAAGGCAGGCCTTGGCACCGGCCCTGGTGGACACATCGGTCCCCTCTGTGTGGGGAGCTCCCAGGCGCCTCTGAGGAGTGGGAAGGGGAGCGGGAGGGCAGGGGCCTGGAGGGCGAAGGGGGACGGAGGGAGGCCTCCGAGTGGGTCTGTTTACTCCCACTTCTGCCAGGTTACCTCTAAATGGGATAAAATTATCCTCTAAGCGTCGAGATCTCTGTTCGGTACTTCTAGAAAAGAGCCACTTGACATTTTAGGAGAGAAAATACACAAGGAAAGGCGTACGATGCTCTGCGGAGAGCGCGGTGTGGAGGGACCTCCGAGCTGCTGCAGGACGCGCCTCCTCAAATGTCTTGGAAACGGAACCAGGTGAGGTGAGAAATGGGGCCGGCGTCCCGTCCCGGCGTGGGGCAGCACGCGAGGCTCCGCGTCCCTGCGCCAGCAGGGGGTAGGCCCGGGGCCCGGCCCCGTGTTCTCCTCACACCTGTCTCCGCGACGGGCAGCGAGGCCCCATCCTCCCTCACCTCACCCCTCAAGGCAGCTTTGACCGTCTGCCTTTTCAGGCCCTGCCGCCTCTCTGTCCGTCCGTCACCCTTGGCCTGCCCGCAAAGCAGATCCCTTCGGTCTGAGTGACAGGCCTCCGCCCAGCCCGTTACTCCCAGGGTTGACTCAGGAGAGGGACAGCTACTGGCTGTGACACGGAGCCGCGGCCTTGGCGGCCGAGCAAGGGCCATCGGACCTGCCGTGGGCTGCTCGGCTGGGCCAGCGGGAGGCGGGCCTGACCAGCTTCCCGTCTGAGGAGGGGCCCCCGTCACCCTGTGGCACGGGGCTGTGGACCCTGTGACCGGGGTCCCGAAGAAACATCTCCGGCCTCGCCCAGAGAGGAAATGCTCGGAGCCCTGAAACCCTCTGATTGACGATCCGCACCCGCGACGTCGGGGTCACGTGAGAGGACCGTCCTCGGGACACGCGCCATTCAGTTCAAGCACGTGGGACCCCGTGGACTACGGTCACCCCCATAAGAGCATTTCCCGGAAGTGAACTTTTGGAACCAGACACTCTAGAAGCATCTGCGGAGGCTTGAAGCTGAGTGACAGCGGGCAAAAGATTCCATCTCTCCGATCACAGGAATAAATACATTAAGGAAAACGACAGCCAGGGTCTCATTGTCAGAGAAGGGGGTGACAGATAAGAGGAGAGGGGAGACTAGACTCCACCCCATTTAGGAAACTCAGTTTCCTCCTCTGGAAAATAGAGTTGGCCCTGGCCCGCCTCCTAGGGTTATCGCGTGCTCAGAGGAAAAAGTCACTCATTTATTATCATTGTATTGGGGCGCCCGGGCGGCTCAGCCGGTTCGGCGTCTGACTCTTGGTTTTGGCTCAGGTCACGATCTCTGGTTCGTGGGTTCGAGTCCCATCTCGGGCTCTGCACCTCAGAGCCTGCTTGGGGTTCTCTGTCTCCCTCTCTCTCTGCCCCTCCCCAGCACACGCGCGCGCTCTCTCTCTCTCTCTCTAAATAAATAACTAAACCTAGGAATATATCATCATGTCATCGGTTTTGGATGGCCCCCCACAGAGGTCGTGTTATCGATTCCGTGGCCGCCTGCGGCGTGAGCTCCTCTCCAGAGCCGAGGAGCCCAAAGGCCTCTTCTGACCCTGACCTTCCTCCGCCACCACCTGCTCCCCTAGCCCGCGCGTCTTTCCCTCCTGGTTTTATTTCATCACTGAAGGCGACTCTGGGGCTATGAACTTATGAATTTATGAATATAAATACGGCTTGCCACCCGTAATCCTGCTGACGCGTCCAAACGGTTCAGGGAAACATCGATCACCGATGCATGAAAGATAAACTTTAGCTCCGTGACACATTAGGAGTTTCTGGGTTCTACTGTTCTTTCCCAACCTGTTTGTTCATTTAATAATAATATAATAATCACGAGTCACCACCAGCTTTGTGCCGGGGGTCCGCGTAATCGACATCCGGCCAGCCATCCGTTCATTCGGCCATCCATCCCGTGAACGACGCTTAAGTGCCCACCAGGCAGGAAACACATCACCCAACGGGGTAGGGGCGTCCTCACCGGGAGGCAGGGGTGGGATGGGAGCGCAGGGGGGAGGGGGCGAGGTGGAGGCCGCCGCGGAGGGTGCCGCAGAAGGCTGGTCTCCAACAGGGGGATAATGAGAGCAGGGTCCCCACTGCTGGAGGACGGACTTACAAACACAGAGAGGGAGAAAGAGCAGAGTCAACTCGGTTCACGAAATTCCGCGGTGCAGAACCAGGCGGGCAACGCGGCCGAAACGCTTCAAGAACTCGATTCTGTCCAAGAGGCACCGGGGATCAAAACAAGGGACGCGCCCTGGCCAGCGCCACCTCGGCCCGCGCGCGGGGCGCGAAGCCTTGGGAAGCCACACGGAGGCCCCGGCTGCGTCTCCCCGGCCCTCCTGGTGCAGCCGCGCCGCGTCCTGGCCACCGGACTCCGCTCCTGTCCCGCGGGGAGCCGCCGAGGCCCTCGTGCCTCGCCTGGCCTCCTCGGATCTCCCCGGGAAATGCTTTGGCCTCCGCCCAGGTCTCCGGGGACCCCTCTTCCGGCAGGTGCTCCTGGGAGCGGGGTGTGCGGGGCGCGCGTCAGGAGGCCCCCGGGGCTCCACGGGCGCGCGCAAGGCGGGGAGGGAAGCAGGACTGGGCGGGCGCGCGGGGGAGTCGAGTTCTCACGTGGTCCAGAAGAAGTCCCCGGCTGACCCCAGCTGGAGTGACGAAGGTCCACCACAGGGGTCTGTTTGGGTCCGAGGGCCCGCCTCCTGCCCGGCCCCCACTAGTCCGTCCCAGGATGTGGCAGCACCCTCTCTGCAGCTGAAAACCGTCTGGGGACAGATATCCCAGGTGCTGGGGACAGCGTGGCACTGTCCCCACAGCCCCCACCCCCACCCCTCAAAGACTCACTCTCACCTAGAGGCTGCAGGGAGTGGCTAAGACCAGAGGCCCCGCCCTCACGCAAACCTGGTTCCAAGTGCCGCTGTAGGACTCAGTCTCCTGATCCACGAAGTGGGCCCAGGGCAGCCCTCTCCCGGTTAGAGAGGATGACACGGTGCCAGAGAGGCGTTGGGCACTCGAGCATCCGGGAGACTGTAGAGGGCCGTGCACATCGTAACTTTACAGAGCAAAGCTGTGGGTGGGACCCCTCCGGAGGCTACTGACATCCCTCAGACTTGTCTCCCTTACGGTGTCGCTGAACTTTCTCACGGGTACTCTATATGGCAAGCTTATTATTCCTGCCTTGAAAAAATGTTTTCTAACAGATTTTTTATTTAAAAAAAAACTGGAATCATTTAAATATATAGTAAATCACAGAGAATTATACGGAATAAAAATAGAGAAGGGCTACGGGGTAGGGAGCAGATAAGAGCCCTGACTCGGGGGCTGGGCGGCTGGGCTTGGATCCTATCGCTGTAATGGGAGGGCTGTGTGATCTCGAGTGAGTTACTTAACCTCTCTGCGCGTTAGCTTCATTATCTACAATAAGGCAATGATAATAGCACCCACACCACCACGTTGTTAATACATCTAAATCTCTGAGCGAAAGCGAATGTATGAATACTTACTTTTATATTATTACTGCTGCAAAAACTCAAATACCCACCAAATACATTTGGATTGTTTTAATGTCTATTCATTTTTGAGACAGAGAGAGACAGAGCATGAGCGGGGGAGGGGCAGAGAGAGAGGGAGACACAGAATCCAAAGCAGGCTCCGGGCTCTGAGCCGTCAGCACAGAGCCCGACGCGGGGCTCAAACTCACGAACCAAACTATGACACCATAACCTGAGCCAACGTCAGATGCTTAACCGACTGAGCCACCCAGGTGCCACCTCCCCCCCCCCCAACAAACGTATTTTAAAGTTTTCTTATTTACCTCAGATCTCTTTCGTCTTCTCCCTTATTTTGAAGTAGCTTTTCACCTCGAAATAACTATAGACTCACAGGAAGTTGCAAAAATAGTACAGAGAGGTCCTTCGTACCCTCCACTCGGCTCCCCCAGCCGTACTTCTCACAAAACTAGAGCGTAACACCAAAACCAGGGACCCGGCCAACGTTGGCCTGATACTATTAACCAGAGTACAGACTTTCTTTCGATTTTACCAGTTCTTATATACATCGACTTATGTGGGTTTGTATGTGTGTG
>PITB01027123.1:0-20505 GCA_004024585.1 Paradoxurus hermaphroditus
TTTTTTTTTTTTTTTTTTTCTATAGAGCAGGGCTGTTTTTACCCCTGGTCAAAGACTGTTTTGAGAGATGGAGAAGTTTTACGGGGCTTCCAAACCTTGTAAAAGAAATCTGCTTTCCTCCCTCGACTCCAGCTCCATCTGGGAGGCCGGCTTCCAATATTTGGTGGAAATTTTGTCTTGCTTGTCAGCCGTTTAGATCTATGGAAAATTTCTATATATTTTTTATTGAAGTGTTAAAAGGAAATACTTGTCATGTAAGCCTAAAGGAAAATTTGGACTTCGTGGACCCCTAAAGAAACATAACAGCGAGCGTGTAAGCGTATTCGAATGTGGACCAAGAAACACTTTCCAGTGGAGTTTAGAACTTGTGGTTTTATGTTTTGCTATGTAAATGTTTTCTTACTTTTTGATCTCATGCCTTTCAAATCACAAATCTCGAGAATTTTCTTTCTTTCCTTTACAACTTTTTTTTTTTTCTCTTTGCCACCTCCCCCACCTCCGCTTTTTGGTTTTTGTTTTTAGAAATGGGCCGAGTGATGATCTTTCCTTGCAGAATCTAGACTTCTCAGAAAACCCTAAAGAAATAGATTTTTTTCTGTTAGGTCATTGCTTGACTCTGACTCGGAGAGGTTATGTCATAATAATATGTGACACCCCACCCCCAAATCTGAGAGGCTTCTAAAAATGCAAGTTCGTTTTTCACTCATGGTGTGTGCCAAGCAGCTCTCACGTGCCAGCGTCTGAATTAAAGAAGAAGGCTTATGCCGACGGTCCTCGCCAACAATTGCTCAGGATGGTTTGGACCCATCCCACCTCTGTGACTGCAAACTAATTATTTTCTCTCTCTTCCCCACCCCGTCTTCTCTCTCTCTCTCTCTCTCTCTCTCTTTGGACTACCATTTTACTTTCCTGTGGGTATATTTTTTTTACTTAATTTGGTTGTTTAAGCATCATTTCACAACCTCTGTGTAAGTATCCTTTTCATGGTTTGTAGCATTACTTTTTTTCAGCTTTATCAAGGTATACTTGACAAAAATTGTATTATATTTAAAGCATACAACTCGATGCTTTAAAATAGGTGTACTTGGTGAGGAAATCACCAAAATCAAGCCAGTTTTTTTTTGTTTGTTTGTTTTTTTACGTTTAGTTCTTTTTGAGAGAGAAAAGTGGAGGGCAAGAGGGGGCGGGGCGGAGAGAGACAGAGACACAGAACCTGAAGCAGGCTCCAGACTCCGAGCTCTCAGCACAGACCTGTCTCGGGGCTTGAACCCTCGAACCACCAGATCATGACCTGAGCCGAAACCAAGAGTCAAACGCTTAACTGACTAAGCCACCCAGGTGCCCCAAGTTACTTTTTTTAAGAAACAAGACAGTGGTTTTGAAGCCACCAAGGGCAATGAGGATTCTAGAAGGCGCATCCACTGCTGCATCTCACACATCACTACCGGGGCTACACAGAGCCGTCACAGGAGGGTGTACGTGTGCGTGTGGAGCTTTGGCAGGGATTTGTCCCCCTCGTATTCCTGTTACATGTTGCAGCCGCATGCGACGCGTCTAAGTCCGATGTATCATAACAGATGTCCCAGCAAGTAGAGTCAGGACGCTGGATAGATGATTCGGCCAGGACGATGGCGTTGTCAGCTTCCAATCGCACACCATGTAAATAACCGGAAGCTCGGGGAAGCAGCCTCCTTTCGCTCCGAGTTATAACAGCAGCCAGGACCGTTTAAGAACGTCGGCCATGTGCAAAGTGCTTTGCGTGCATTATCTCCTTTGATCCTCACATCAGCCGGAGGAGGCGGCTGCTATAATGCTCATTATTTACAGATGAGGAAACCAAGGCTTAGGGAGATTAAGTAACTTGAAAAAGATCACACACTTAAGTGGTCGAACCTAGATATGATCCGAGGAAATCTGATGTTGGAATTCACACTTTAAACCATTATGTAGTTCAGGCATGAATGACGTTCGTGATCTTGAGCCTGGGAAATGACAAGAGTCAGAAGTGCCTTCTGATTTGCAAAACAATTAAATCATTCTCTGTGAGGCCTTTATGTTAAAAGTATTTCGTTACAACCTAACTCAGTGATGGACACTTCATCTATGCAGGGCCAGATAGTAAATATTGTGGACGCGGTGGGCTGCGGACAGCCCCTACTGCATAGTCTTTGTTATATTTACAACTCTTTAAAATGTAGAAACATGATTAGCTCAAAGCTAGGCAGGAGGCAGAGTTGGCCCATGGGCCATAGTTTGCAACCCCCTGGTAACTCATCAAAACTCGATATACTGGGTATGATATCAGGGTAGTCTCTTTGCCAAATTATGTGATTAACCAGGATATTTCATTTACAGCTCTTTTGAAGCATTGGGAATCTACTAAAACTGGACGGTGTGTTTGGGTGTATACTATCTATACTCCATGAACTTATTTTCTTGAGTAACCTCAGTGTAGGGGTCAGGCTTACGGGATGAGCCACACGCTGCCCTGGAAAGGGGTAACGCCTTATTTAGTCCCCCTTCAGCTCTTCATATACCCGGCGATATGTCGTAGATGTCTTTGCTCCTGACAGTTTTATTTAAAATACTAGTGAGTTTTATTGAAATTGGAAAACTTGGGGCGCCTGGGTGGCTCAGTTGGTTGAGCATCTGACTCTTGATTTTGGCTCAGGTCATGACCTCATGGTTTATGAGTTTGAGACCTGTGTCTGGCTCTGTGCTGACAGTGTGGAGCCTGCTCGGGATTCTCTCTCTTTCCCCTCTCTCTCTCTCTGCCTCTCTTCTGCTTGCACACTTGCTCTTTCTCTCTCAAAATAAAAAGACGTTAAAAAAAATAGACATTACAAAAAATTGAAAAACTAATTCCTCCTTTTCTCAAACAACATCAGAAACCACAACAAATAGTATTGAAGCCAAATAATTTACAGGGCAATAACACACCCACAAAGGTTACCTGGGATGTTTGGCGTCATACCGTTGGAAACCAAAGCAGGGAGGATGAAGGTCAAGAGTACTCATAATGGCCAGCATTTCTATAAAACATACTCGGGTGCCTGGCACAGTTCTAGATCCCACCTATAACTTACTGACTCCTCGGGGCAGCCTTGGGAAAGAGGTAACAGTTGTGCCCCCACTTCTCAGATGAGGAAACCGTGGCTCAGAGAGCTGGACCATCCATTTCTATATACTCAGCAAGTTAGTGGTAAGTCCAAGATTTGGACCCAGGCAGACTGGCTTAAGAGCCCATGATTGTGGACTACTTCATTGTACTGTCTTTCCATGAGCCAGAGAAAATGGTTGGGACCTATGGGAGGTAAACCTGCTGTGTGAGGAACAGTATTTAATTCATGAATGAAGCAGATTAAATTAAGTGGTTTGTGTTATTCAAGGCAACTGGGAGTACTGGGTTCTAATTCTGATTTTTCTCCCCAATCATCTGATTGGTCACTGTTTTACTGAGTACTGTGCTCACAATGCGATCACACAAAAAGGTTTTGTTAGTTCTTAACATGATCTTTGGTGTCAATATTGTTAAATGTTTCCCAATCATTCTTAAGACCTCTTCCTCTTTGGAGGTCAGAGGCACGCAGCCTGTGGCATCGTTGGCACCAGGCTCTGTGACCTCAGGGAAAGTTCTGTCTCGGGGCATCACTCTCATTCATTTATCCTATAGATATTTAAATAGGTCGCCATGCCAGCTCATCTATATGATAAATGGGTTAGACCGCGCGGCCTCTGGCACATCCTCGTCAGTAGTATTTTTATGACTTAATGGCTACAGTAGGTAGTATTTACACATGGAGAGAAGGCTTTCTTTGCCGAAGAATGTCTTTATTCACTAAGCAAGTCTTCCCTTAAATAAAGCCCCCCAAATCTCTCTTGACTGCGGCTGCTTGCCACATTAGAGATTTTTTCATTAACAACAGGATAAAAATGTCCTTAAAATTAGGTCAGCATTAGTAGAAACCTAGTGTAATAATTACTGCATACACTCCCTTCACTAGAGACTCAGCCCTTCAGGAGGGAGAATGAACAAGCTTCACTCATTCATCTTAGAGGGCCAAGATAAAAATCTTAAGGTATCCTTCAGATGCTGTAATCCGCTTTGAACTTTGGTTCAAGTTATTTCCATGGTCACCCTCCGTTTTCACTGGAGGAGATACTATATAAGACAGAACCCTACAAATCACTTTGTTTAAAGTTACCAAAGAAAGAGGGGGAAGAAAAAAACGGCTCGGAGTCTGCTGTTAATTAAAACCAGCCGATGATGTTCAGCGATTTGTCTGGGGCACTTCTGACCGGGCCGGTTCCTTGACAGCTGTGCATTCTTTTCTGCCCGTATTGTTTGAACTGTGTCCAATGGTACAGTCGTTAAATCTTTGATAGCTGTTGTTTAAATACGAGAAAGGAGGAGCGCTTTTGGTTTTAAGCAAGAAAAGGAGGTGAGTCTTGTATTACATTTTAAAAGTTGGGGCTTATTAGATCATTTTCACTAGGTTTTGATAGCATGCCTCTGGTCATTTTCAGATTATCAATTGACACTTTTTAACTGCACCGATGTGATGTCAAACGTCTCGCTTCCCTTTTTCCTAAGGGATTCTTGCTGTGGGGAGGAGGGAAAAGTATGAAACACCTGGTCTTACTCACATGAGGCTGGGGGATAGGTTAATTTCACAGTCGAAAGGTCCATAGGGTGGAATACATTTAAATGTTTACTAATAGAGAAGGGGGCTCCAAAAAACAGAAGAGAAAAGAAAAAGGAAAAAACAAACTAAACAGGTGGTTCAGGGAAATTGCTCACAAGCATGCAATGAAATTCTGTTTCATCCTTGAGATTGATAGACCATAGAAATATAAAATATGAATATTTTATAAACACAGTATCCTTTCTAGATAGCTATTGTGATGTTTATATATGTATATAGGTACATACAGATATATAGGTAGGATAGATGATCTGGAAGATAGATATATACATGATAGATAGATGATAAATAGATAGATAGATAGATAGGTAGGTAGATAGATAGATAGATAGATAGATAGATGATAAATAGATAGACTTAGGGTTTTAATTTATATTTTTATTTCAGGTCACATTTTTAAAGATCTGTTTCACAACAACCTCATCTACCATGAGGAGGGGTTTTGGGGGTTCAGACGGACAGTTTTGCCAGGGTGGTAGCTGTGGAGTTATGGCACAATGCTGTAACTCTCCTTTTTTCAATGGAACTAACACCCCCAAGCCTGAAAGTGCGACCCTGTTCTTTGAAGGGCTTTCAGAATTAGACAGATTGTCTTCTTGCTGGAACTCTAGACTCCTGGGGCAACGTTTTTCAAAGACAGGTGTGAAAATTATCCTTACATATTCAGAAATGAGTCATTGTCTCCTGGCTGCCGCTGCTTATCTCAACCTGGTCAAGGTCAGATGAAGTTCTGGTTCACATGAAGATGCTCTATGCTGACTTTTCAGCATCACTGGGGACTCTTTTATTTCATGTGAATTGGGGGAGCCTAACAGCCTTGCTGACACATTTATCTATGTCAGTGTCAGTGTTTACCGGACAACCATGGAACTGTTGCCCATAGGAAGGTAAGTAACGTTGTAACTCTTGGAGTCCAAACACAATACTGCCTGACAGACAGTAGTGAAAATAAACCTTTCACTAATAAACAGCAGTTAAGACAAATTTCTTTTCTTTTCTTTTCTTTTTTTAAGTGTATTTATTTATTTTGAGGGAGATAGAGAACAGGGGAGCAGCAGAGAGAGACGGAGAGAGAGAAAATTTCAAGGCGGATCCACATTGTCAGCGAGGCGTCTGATGCTGGGCTTGAACTCACAAACCTTGAGATCATGACTTGAGTTGAAATCAAGTCGCTTAACCGACTGAGCCACCCAGGTGTCCCTAAGGCAAATTTCTTAATGCCAATTGGTTTGGCCAAATATGAGAAGAATCATTTGGCTTTTCTCTGACTATGGATACTTGTTAGTTTAATCAATCTCTTGGTTAAATTTCTTTGAGATGGCCCACTAAGAGACAGATAACTACATATGTTTGTCCCGGTCTAATCCATTTCAATTAGAGCCTAGTGTTTGCTTGCTCTCTGTGCCTTAAAAACTGTGACTCATGAAGTAGAAATACTTAGGAAGTTCTTATTGCTGTTAGCTGGGCTATGTAAGCACGATGCTGCTAGTAAAATAGCAAGCTAAGGTGGCTGTCTACACTCAGCCCTTTCTTTCCTCCACCATCCTCCTTGCTCCCAGAGCTGACCTCTTAGAGAGTGTCCAAAAATAGCAGGAATTTGATTTATCAGTCCTCCTTACAGCTAGGGAATGAGCATCGACTGTAGACTGGCACTGGAGGGAAAATCATATGGCGAACTTAATAAGAAGATTTTACTCCCTAATTACAAAACAATGCCAAGCAGGACATGTCCCTCTTTTCTGGCTAGATGTTGCTGTGTCCGTAAGTGATCTCTGCTCCCATTTTGTGACCTGAGGATGGTATGCAGAGAGAAAGAGCCTTGGTCTTTGATGACATCAATGCACCACCAAACTGAAACTGGACACACCTACCTCTGAATGTCTTATGAAGTGAATTTAGTGTGTAGTTGAAATTATCTTACCTGAAACAGAAACGATTGAATAAAAAGTTTGATTCTGTTCACAATCCCCTCATGCCCACAGATCTATAGCAATGGTCTTTAAAAAATTTTTTTAAGTTTATTTATTTATTTTAAAAGAGACAGAGACAGCAAGAGTGGGGGAGGGGCAGAGAGGGAGAGACACAATCCCAAGCACACTCCACGCTGCCAGCACAGAGCCCGATGTGGGGCTCAAACTCACAAAACCGTGAGATCATGACCTGAGTTGAAACCAAGAGTCAGACGACGCTCTGCTGACTGAGCCACCCAGGTGCCCCCATAGCAATGGTCTTAATGCTCACTTGACACATTAGCTCTTAGGAAGTAAGAGCATCAGGATCTGGCTGCGAGGCATGGAAGGCTCAGAGAGTGGCAAAGTCAAGAATCAGTTTGGTAATGAGAACACCAAGTGGAGTACAGAAGAAAAGAACTAGTACACTCTAATTTAGTAGTAGGTAATATTTAATCCAAAGCCAGGTTTTCAAAATTTAAGAAGGGCCAAGAAGAGGAAAGGAATTTCCACACCAAATGGGAGTTGAGTTCCAAGAACCCTAAGTTTGCTTCTACTCTGACATTGGCTCATGTCCACGTTTAGAAACATGGACAAATATGGGCGCCTGGGTGGCTCACATGGTTAAACATCAAAATGTTGGTTTCGGCTCAGGTCATGCATGACCTCACTGTTCATAGTTCGAGCCCCGTATCAGGCTCTGTGCTGCCGGCGTGGAGTCTGCTTGGGATTCTCTATCTTCCTCTCTCTCTCCGCCCCTCTCCTGCTCTCTCTCTCAAAAAAATAAACTTAAAAAAAAAAGCAATATGGACAAATCATTAAGAAAATGCCAAAAAATTAATCCATTAATAAATTTAAAATTTCCTCATACTCTCTGCCTTTTAAGGAAGGTTGGTTTATAGCTTGAGTTCATGGACTTGAAGGACGGGAGGTCAGCAGATCTGTCAGCTCTCCTTGCCTGAGGGTCTGTACATGGCAGTTAGACTTCTGAGATCATGTATATGGACAGGCACAGAGGAGAGAGGCTGACTCTGGTTCAAAACCCAGCCTGACCGGCAATCGCTTTGTGAAATGGTTTGCTCAACCCTCTTAATATTAGTTTCTCCATTTTAAAAATGGAAAGAAAGCTAATATTTGTCTTCTGGGTCTTTTCTTGGTGTGGGGGGATGATTAAAGAAAATAATGCAAAATAAAACTATTCAACATGCCAGGGACATAGTAAGTGCAAAAAGCCTAGCTACTATGATTTTCATTATTTCTTACAACTTTATGATACTATGTTTCTGGAGGAACTGACATAGTTCCTAAATAGCTCCATGTGTTCAACAGAAATAACGACACTCAAGGGAGGAAAATATCTGTCAGTTACTACATTTCTTACACCAACCATTGCTTTTCTAGAATCATATATTTGAAAAATATTTCATAGAGTAATTTTGAGAAAAACACCTGGATCGCATATGAAACTGCTTAGTTCTCTCACACGGGATCTGCCGAATTGCTGATTTCTGCATAAAACATGAGAATTTTGAATTATGAATATTGAATAATAATTTTTAAAATGATGGACAGGCTAAATATTCCCACGTTTTAACTGCTTCTGGGGGATATCTGGCTTCATATTATCACGATTTTAATGGGCTACTTTGTGGCCAAATTGTTTTAACATGCGTTCAATCCTAAATAATCACTCATTAATCTTATGTGACAACCAGATTTTAATATTTATTAGTGTCCCGTTGGTGACAACAGACTTTATGCTACTTAGAGTATCTGAATATTTTTTTTCCAGAATAAAGTTACTTACACACCAAACGGCTTGTCTTAGAACCATGACAGTCAGACACAACCTTAGGCAAAATCATGATATAATGTTTCCCCTGAAAATCAGTCCTGGATCTTTATTTGATATTACCAGGTAGGGAAAGGAATCTTACATTTCATTCTTTAGAAATGAATATATTTCATAAAGGTGAGCCTGTCTATGTTGTGTTGGGTTACATACAAATATGCGCTGATCATAGTTGAAAGCTTCTGATGTAATTACTAAATCCGCTAAAGAGGGGGCAAGATATCTGTGGATGGTTGGTTGATTCATATGATAATGAAGACAATGATAAAGACTTTAAGGGTAAAATATGATTTCAGGTTGGTTGAGTGGTTTATTTTCTTTTTGAAAATCATACCCCTTCCCTGAAGTGCCTAGCGAGAAAGTGTCAGTGGTGGGGTTAAGCATGCTCTTTACTTCCTATTGAGGCTAATTTCTCTTCACAAAATCCTTTCAACTTTTTTCTTTTTCTTTTTCTTTGAGAGAGAGAGAGAGAGAAAGAAAGAGAGAGAGCACATGTGAAGAGGGGAGAGGGGCAGAGGGAAAGAGAAGGAAAGAGAGTCCCCGCAGGCTCCATGCTCAGCACGGAGCTGGAGGTGGGACTCCATCTCACAACACTGAGAGCGTGACCTGAGCTGAAATCAACAGTCAGCCGCTCAACCGACTGAGCCGCCCAGGCGTCCCTAGCCCATCCACTTTTTATCTTAATTGCCTGCCATCTTGAAGCCAATTCTGCACATCCATTGAAGAAGAGATTTGCCTCTTTACCCAAATTCCACTGACTCACCATTATGTAGTTCAGGTAGATGACCTTTCTGACTTTCTTCCTCTCTGCTTCTTAAGTCCTCATCTCCAACTGACTTCATCCGTCTTCCGCTTCAGGCACTGTCTCCAACTTAAATCCCGGGATTTCTCCATACTTAAATTCTTAAACATAAATATTACTCTCTTTGATCAAAAATTTCAGTTCGTTTGGTTTTATCACTCCTCCTACGCTATCTGGTCTTTAAACTTACCATGTTTTTTGATACCTCCTGTTCTTTCCAGAATTAACCTCTTCTGATGTCTTCTTTTCCTTCGGACCCTATCACAAATATCCCTAGAACCCTTGGCTCCCTGGCCCTCTAACCTTCCAAAACACGCACTCCACAAAACTATAATATTGCATCAGTGCTGCAAGCCACCTTCCTGGCTCCTGTACCAAGATGGTTGAGGACTGTTGAAGAATATTTATTTCATGTTTCTCTTTTTTTTTAATTTTTAATTTATATTTATTTTTGAGAGACAGAGCATGAGTAGGGAAGGGGAGAAGAGAGTATGACACAGAATCCGAAGCAGGTTCCAGGCTCTGAGCTGTCAGCACAGAACCCGACGTGGGGCTCAAGCTCACAAGCCATGAGATCGCGACCTGAGCCAAAGTTGGATGCCTAACCGACTGAGCCAACAAGGCACCCCTACTGTTTCAACCGGAT
Source organism: Paradoxurus hermaphroditus (assembly GCA_004024585.1). Classification (NCBI taxonomy): domain Eukaryota; kingdom Metazoa; phylum Chordata; class Mammalia; order Carnivora; family Viverridae; genus Paradoxurus; species Paradoxurus hermaphroditus. The sequence continues at coordinate 9,956 of PITB01027123.1, forward strand.
GCTCCTATCAACTTCGTACTTACTGTTGGGTGACTAATTTTCAAACATCTTTCAAGGTCCATTAAAAACTCCCATCACTCTTCTCAAGAACTCTATTGAACTTTTCAGTGACAGTAGACAAACTTGCCACTTTAATAAAAAGTCAGAGCAAATAGGCAGCTTATTAAACAGTTTTGTGGGAAATCTGTGTGGACCAGCCCCAATATCTTTGATTTCCATTTCAGATCACAGGACCTCCCTCTCCTGTTGGAATCCACAAGCTATTTCTTTTATGGCATCTCTTTCTTCCCGTTTCAAGTCCTTTTCATTCATCATTCTTATTCTCTCCCATATCTTCAACCTCTTCTTCTCAGTTGAATCCTGTACTTCTGTGAGATCATAAGATAATAAAAGATATGTCTGCCCCCCGGTTCCTGGCACAGAACTCCTAAAACCCTTGTAATTTCCTGGGTGATAAAAGCTTTAGGACCATCTTCTGCTCTAATATTTGGTCTTTGACCCCAGTTCCTGCCGCAGAGTTCCTAAATCTCTTGGAATTTCCTGGGTGATAGCAGTGTCTTTTGCTCTAGTGAGACAATCTTGATGGACTCATGGGTGGGGGCTGGTGCCCAGAAAGAGCAAGCTAAGATTAGAAGCTTGGAATTTTTGGTTCCATCCCCCATTCTCCAGAGAGGCTGGAAACAGAGTTAGTGCTTGATCATGCCTACGTGATGAAGCCTCCATAAAAAAATCCCCAGACTCCGGGGTTTGGAGAACTTCCAGTTGGTGGACACATCCGTGTGCCAGAAGGGTGACGTGCGCCAGCCTCACGGGGACAGAAGTTTCTGTGCTTGGGATGCTCCCGGATCTCTCCCTATGAATCTCTCCATCTGGCTACGTACCTATATTCTTTACCATATCCTTTAATAAATTGCTAAATGTAAATAAACAAACCCAAAGTGGAGGAGTTCATGGAAGTCTCTGATTTGTAGCCAAGTCTGATGAAAGTTGTGGGAATCTTGGGAAAATACTATTTGTGATTGGCGTCTGAAGTGGGGGAGGAGCATCTTGATGCGATTGAGCCTTGGATCTCTGGGATCTGATACTATGTCCAGGTAGACCACATCAGAGTTGAATTAAATTGTAGGACTCCAAACTGGCAGCACAGAGAATTCCCCAGGGTGGGAAAAATGCCACACATCTGGTGTCAGAAGTGTTGTGAGTGTAGTAATAGTGTGAGAATAAAGAAGACACACAGGAGGAGAACTGAGTTATTCCTAACGCATCTTCCAACTATTAACAGGTTTAAGATTTTTCCAATTTGAACATTTCTTCCCGCATTGGGCTTTCTTCTAGCCACCAACTTATTCTGTGTGTTCCCAGCTTGTCTACACATTTTCACAACAGCAACATGGATTTCCTGTATGTTCTTTCCTCCTTTCTCATTCCTTCTTGGTCATTTTCAGTCTGGCTTCTATCAACGTCCTCTGCTGTGATAGTTCTCTCAGTCAGTAGCTAGTAATCTTTTGACTGAAAATTCTAATAAAATTTTCAGTCTTCAAGTTCCAGGCTTTCTGAAGCTCCAGATTTTGCTATTCACGGAGCAATGAAAGAAGAGACTGGAGAGATACACCCAAAGCCGATGGAAGGTTTTATGTGCCAAACTGAGGAGCGCGGACTTTTCCGCTGAAGTCGTGAAGAGGTCCTCCAAGTTCACTCTCTTAAAGCTTTTTACTTTCATGATTTTTTTACTCTTTTGGCTCTCTTTGCACCCTCCGTAAGGCTTCCTTAAGCACATTTTCTTCTGCTTACCAATGAAATGTTGTCACCCAGAAGTAGTCTCTGAGTGATCTAATCTGCTCTTCTGCTTTCCAGTGCCTGAGATAAGATGTTGATTCTTCTGTGCACAACTTTAGCCCTGGCCTCCATTGCAGTGGGCTTCTGACTTACATATCCAGCTGTTTGTTTTACACCACATAATCCATAGGTCTTTTGAATTTAATTTGCCCAATACTGAACTCATGATCTTTCTTTTTTTTTTTTTTAATTTAAATTTAAGTTTATTTTTATTTATTTTGAGAGAGATAGTTAGAGATCAAACAGGGGACAGACAGAGAGAGAGGGAGACAGAATCCTAAGCAGGCTCTGTACTGTCAGTGTAGAGCCCAGCGCGGGGCTTGAACTCACAAACCAAACCGTGAGACCATGACCTGAGCTGAAGTCAAGAGTCAGGTTGCTTAACCAACTGAGCTACCCAGGCACCCCTCATTATCTTTCTTTTAAGCTTCTTTATTCGTATGCATTCTCCATTAATTCATTCATATAACCTAGAGAAGTAAAGCTTGCAGACATCATTTTGCCTGCCATCTTCGTCACCCTCAATCAGTAAGACTCTAAGTTCTTTATACTTAATTTTGTCACTTCTCAACCCTTTTTCCCTGGACCTCATGCATTATTACTCTATCTATCTGGATTAGTGCAAGAGCCTCTAAACCAGTCTTCCTGCTAACACTATTCCTCTGAAAGCCATACTCTGGAATCACCAGATTTGCCTAGTCCCAAACCAAACCCAAACATGGCATATTTTTTGATCGAACCCTTAAATGGATACTGTCACCTGGGAAGTGAAGCCCAAGTTCCTTAGGAAGACTTTTGCCTACCTTCCTAGGAAATTCTCTCGCTTTTCCTAACTCATGTGCTCCATCCCTACGGAACTCCTAAAGTTTCCTGCTATAGGCTGCTTCTCAGCACCCCCTTTTTACCCACATTCTCCTTGAAGGGTCTTTCAGCTTAGGGATTACCTCCTCCTGGATGCTTCTTATAATACCCTAGACTAAGCCACGTCCTCTCCCTCCTGTGTGAATAAAACCTTAAGCTCACCTTTATTATTTCATTAGCCTTATAGTGTATATTTTTGTGTGCTATATATGTGCACAAACGCATATACTTTATATATCATTACACTTACAATGATTTGTTTGTGAGTTTGCCTAATCCCACTCACTGTGAACACCTTAAGTCCCGTGACTACCATAGGTACACGGACTAAATGAAGATTCTGTATTCCATCAACATTTACTGAAGGAAATCATTTAGGAAAAAATATGGTCCCATCTCTCTCAGAGTTAAGCAGACCAGAATATGTGGAATAGTAATTATGTTTTGGAAAAAGTGCAATCTGAATGTGTGTGTGCGTGTGCGTGTTCACACACGCGTGCTTATGCATGCATGTCCATGCACACTTATTGTACCTCGGGAAATATTTACGGAGAATTTGCTATATCCCCACTGCTCTTCTAGCTGCTAGAAACAGAAGTCTGATCTAATGGATCTGCCTTTCCAGAGAGTGGAAAGTATTCCGACAACATAAAAGTCAATGCATCGATGAACAAGAAAATTTCCGAGACTGCTATTAGTCAGATAATCGTATAAACATTTGTTCAGCTCCTGCTTAAGGGCCAGGCAAGGCACTCTTCTAGGTCCTGAGCAGAGAGTAGTGAAAAATAAAAAAAAGGAGAGAAAACATAAAGGAGGCCTGGCAACATGGAGCTTACAAGCTGTAATTCAGAGAAGATTAAAAAAAATATGGCAAGGAGTAGCTTGGTTGGAGGCTACTTCCATTAGGAGGGCCAGGGGAATAGTCTCTCAGGAGGTGTCATTTTGGTTAAGATTTGAGTAATAAAATCAGTCATGCAGAAAGGTGGTGTTGGGAGGGTGGAATGTTCCAAAGTAGGGAAAGGAGATGATCTTGATGTGCAGATGTGGCCGGAAAAGAAGTAATCTGGCAGACCCGAGACGGTTGTCCTTATGAAGGCCTTCTTACAAAGCAGACCCTTGGCCGGCATCTGGAAACACGGATCTCCAATAGTGTTGTCGCCATTCTAGAACTGATAAGGATTGTGCCTAAACTGTTTGGACACACGGTAGGATTTATGCTGAACATCTGCTTTCCTTTTGGGAGTCTGAAATACTGGTATGTTCTGGGGAGAGAGTGCCTATGTGACCAGCCCCAAATAAAAGCCCTGGGTGGGGAGTCTTTAATGAGCTTCTTCAGTAGACAACAGTTCGTGTGTGTTGTCACAATTCAATGCTGGAAGAATTATGCATGTCCTGTGGGACTCCACTGGAGGAGGACACCTAGAAGTTCGTGCTCGGTTTCTTCTGGACTTCGCTTCATGGGCCTTTTCCCTTTGCTGATGTTTTTTGGTAGCCTTTCACGATAATAAATTATAGCCATGAGTACGACTCCACGCTGAATCCTGTGAGTCTTTCTGGTGAATCATCACATCTGGAGATGGTCTTGGGGACCCCCGATACAACAGGTGTACTTATTTCATGGGGTTTATGTCACATATTTGAGTAAAGAGGTTAGAATGAACCAGATAGTGGTGTAGGACACAAAGCAGGAAGATACAAGGGATGGGTAAAGAAAGTTGGGCTTAAGAGAATGACCGCCCAGAAGGTTTCATGGTGATGAAAACCCAGGCAGGTTTTCATTCAACTGCTTTACCTCTTTTTGGTCTTTTTATCACATTCTGGTCACACTCATTCCTTACAGGTAACTCCAAGCATTTAGGCACTTAAAAACCTCCCGAGGTATTGACCTAAGCCCTTTTCTTCCTAAAACAATTTTTTCCCCTTATTTACAATGATGACAATTCACAAAACAATTTTTAATGTTCTCGAATCTTCTAAGATTCCTTACATTATTCCGTCATTCAATAAATATTTATTGAGTACACATGTTTTATTGTGCCCCAGACGTGACAGTGGTCACTGGTGATTCAAAGATGACTACACCAAATCCCTCTCCTATTCTCAAGGAAAGAAAAATGCCAAAGGAAAAACAGGCAAACAGATTTTGTTCAGATCACAGTTTGCAATTGCACATAAGTTTCAGGAGCTTTCTGGCCACCCAGAGCCCCATGTGCTCTACCACAGCCATGGTCCCAACAGGTGAACATAGAAAACTGTTAGGTGAGTCAGCATATGGAAAATGCTGGGGATTCTTGAAATAGCCCTGTGTCATTAATCACTGACACCCTGGCTCAGTCTGTGAAGCAACTGGAAATGAATAAGCAAAGACAGCGGACCATCCTCTAATGGTTAGAGGATGGAATTACCCCAAGGGACATTTGTTGAGTCAGTAAAAGAACGTGGCAAACTTCAACAGTCATAGATCCAAATGGAATGAAATAAGAGGAGAAGAGTGTATTCCAACAGCTTGATCTCCAATCAGAAACTTCTGGCAAGCATGGTTCTTCTGGATTCTTTGGAAAATTGGAGAAAAGAGGAAAAGAAAGCAATGACATGTTGTTCTGACCACAGTAGATGCTAGATTTCCTTGATATGATGATACGGAGTACGTAGCCAGTGTGTGATGCCTGATTTTGAATCAGATGATCACAAAAGGCAAATTATAATATAAAGGAAAAGAGCAATTATATTAAAAATCAATCTTGAGAAAATGATAGTAGCGAAGATGGGAAGTGGTAAGTTAGTAAGCTACACATAAGAGACACTTTTTGAAGCTATAAATGTGGATGTATATGCAGAAGTTATTTCAAAATATTGAGTCTTGGCAGAACTGATTTGAGAGAAAAGTTGAAGTAACAGTAGACGTTGATATGTTTTACTTTGTGAAACTTCCCACTAAACTTGGAACTTCTCATATTTTGCCACAAAGTGAATTTCTGAAAAAGTATAACCAGATTTTTCACTGTTCCCAATCCAAAATCAGAGATGTATTTTTTTAGGGAAAATTTATTCCATTTAAGGCAAAAACCTATGAAGAATATAGTAAACTTGAGTCCAAAAGCACAACTTAGAGGGGGAGAAAAGACGCTACTAACGAAACATCATTTTCAAAATATTAACAATTGGACATACTAAGTCATAAAAGTCCTGAATTAGTGTTTACGCATTTCAGCTAAAGATGTTAATTTGGGAAAATGACCGAATCATTTCATGAAACTTGAATTGTCTTCATTCTCAGCATGGCAACAATCCATTTTTGCCACTTTCTTCATTTCAGAAACTGTACCTACATATCTCTCTTTAGCATTTGGTCGTGTTTCAGTACCACTGAGGCAGAGTTGGGGCTGGACAATAAACAGGGCTGTACAACTAACAGCCACTGACTGTACCCCTTCCTACTCAGGCATTGTGCTAGACACTCAATGGCCTTCTTTCCATTTAATTCCCCCCACACAGTACAGAGTGCGTGTTCTCATCCTCATTTCAGTAAAGACTGAAATGTCCACACTGACCTCACCACTGGAGAGAGCCCCTTTGCTGTAGACACCAACTTTTCCCTAAGATGGCTGAGCCACTGGTAGACAATGCCACACCTGGCCCATCCCGTTGGTGTCTGCCAGGCCAGCCCTCAGCAGGTCATTGCTGGGCTTGCCGTTACCTGGAACCATTGGGTCCCAGTGTTTTGAAGGTCATTAGAGGACCTTGTCCAGCTACACCAAATGCATGACCTCTTGGGACTCTCTCCCTCTTTAGAGAGTGGAAGCGGCTCAACAACCTGGCCGATAATTTAGTACGGTAAAATGTATGTTCCGTAAATGTATGTTAGGTCATCGTGCAGATTTGGCAACTCCTGAATGGTCTTAAGGCATTTAAGAAGAAACTTGCATTTTATTTCTGTGTTTCACTGCTTCCTCAGCCTGTCTGATGGATGCCAATCAAAGGAGATGAAATACAGTACGCATAACTGAGAAGAAAGGTTTTGTGCATGCAAAACCTACTTTTAAAGCAAATAATGATAATGTAAAGTGAACTACTGTCAATAGGTTATTTGAGATACACAGAGTTTTTTTCTGGATTCTTCCCATTCTTGTTAAGTAAGATGTTTTCTCAAGTCTCCTTGCCTTTCTTAGACCATGTGGAATTCAAAAAGCTATAGGTTTAATAATGAACAGAATCCAACCAGCTCATCTCCCCCTCTGTTTTCAATCCATCAGTCATCACCCACTGAGGATCTACAATGTCCTTGATCCTTCTTGAAGTAAGAACATTCTTTTCCTTACCTCTTGACTCATATTCTTGTTCTTTCTCAGTGAATAATGCTTGTTTTCTCAAGCCAGACACTTGAGGGAATGCTAACTGTCCACTCTCCCCTTGCCCCTCCAGCCTGTCACTGGTTCTTCCTGCTGTGTCTTCCGAGCCTCTTGGTTATCTTCCCCCTATCTCCCCTCTGTGGGTCTGGCTTTGTCCATCTGGCTCACACTACCATCCATCCTCTGCATGCTTCTAGAACATTCTTTCTAACAGGAAAATATGACCACAACTTTCCTTCCTTAGAATTCTTCAAGGTTCCTCTGGCCAAAGGATTAGCTAACCTTTTACTCCTGTCAGAGGAGGCTACACATTCGTTCAGTTTAACTTATATTTATTGAGCACCTACTATGCACCAGAGGTGCCTATCTAGGTGTTGAGGATACATCAGTGAACAAAGTCCATGTTCTCATGGAGCCTCCCTTCCACAGCTAACAAACAAAATAAGTCATATATGCGTGTGCCATACACACATGCATAGGTATATTCATATTTAGAAGGTGACTTGGCAGAAAGTTTTAGAAGTTGGTTTAGAGAAAAACAAAGCAGGGCAGGATCCTAGGGGATATTGGTGGAGGCGACTGTTTATTTATTTATTTAAAATTTTATTTATTTTGAGAGAGAGAGAGAGAGATTTCAAGTGGAGGGTGGGCAGAGGGAGAGATAGAGAGAGAATCCCAAGCAGGCTCCATGCAGTCAGTTGTGATCCCACAAACCATGAAATCACGAACTGAGCTGAAACCAAGAGCTGGACGAGTAACCAACTGAGCCACCCAGAGGCTCCTGGTGGAGGGGGGCGTATAAATAGGGTGATCAAGGAAAGCCTCATGATACAGGATATCTCGGCCAAAGGTGTGAGCCATTCTTTCTGTATGCAGGGCCATTTCCTACACCTCTCTGCGCCCACCCTTGGTCTTTCCCAAATTTACCATCCTTCCAGCCTCTGAGCCTTTGCACGTACTGTTGACTTGGCCTAGGATGTCTGCTCTCCTACAGGGCTCACTGGGTTGTCCTCGTGGTCTCACCGCATCCACTCCATCCCCCTCCTGGGACCCTCCCGGCAGGCTTAGGACTCTCTTGCTGGCCTTCAACTTCATTTGGAACAAACCTACCAGAACAAGCATCATCTCGTACTGTGAGTCTTCTCTTTCCGCCTCTAAATACAGAGATACGTAAACACGCACAGACATCGCGTGTAACTCCCCTTATTTGTTGAGTCTTACCATGTGCGGCCACTGTATTCTAACTTACCTTGCCCAACAACCGAATGAGGTGATATTACCCTCATTTTCCAAGTGAGAAAACTCCCTTGCCCAGTGCCTTCTCACTAATGGAGCTGGACTCAAACTCCGAGCTCTCTGTCCCGATGGCCTTCCTCTGTTCCCTGCCCCACATTTTCCTCCCAAGACGAAGCTTCCTTAGGGCACATCTTGTATCTTTGCACCTCCGTCTCCTTGTACTTCTCACAGAAGCAGGCACAGTGTTAAGCGCTCAGTAGCTACTCGTTGAACAAATACATTTTAATAATATCTGTTCATTGCTTCATCACTCACCACGTACAGAGTTTCTACGTCCATCCCCTTAACTGTCTCTCCCTAAGCCTAACGTTTTCTAGTACTTACCAGGTGACAAGTACACTAACTACTAATGCCAACGCCAACTCCTTTAGTACTCACAACAACCCAGTGGGGCGGGTACCACTCTTATCCCCACTTTACAGATGGGAACGATGAGGCTCCCAGCGGTTAGCTCACTTTCCAAAACTCACAGAGCTAGTAAGCGATGGGACTGCGATTTGAACCTAGGTGGCCTGGTTCCGGAAGCCCCTGCTCTCCATCACTGCCTCACATTGTCACCGTTAGCTTCTCAATTCAGATTGTAGGCCCAGCGAGCGATGTGCCATAGTGTGCGTGGTCTTTTCTCTGCTTCCGAAAGGAGATATATTCCTTAAGATCTACTTTGTATTGACATAGTAGAGAAAGCAAACTCTTAAACCCAGTTCTTTCAGTGACCAAGGCATACCCAGGGGACATTTGACTGTACCATCAGTGCACTGGAGACCAGGAGCAATCAGGACATAAGAAGACAAGTCTCCAAAAAGAAAGCGGGTAACCGTGTGCTGGAGGAAAAACAAAAATAAAGACTTTTCTGGTTGTTTTTTTAAAGCCAGGAAGTATTGGGAAACCGTAACTGAAAGAGAATTGATGTTGGCACCAAGGGAGAAATATTTGGGTTTGCCAGCGAAAGCTGGTTTTTAATCGAATGTCTAAAAAAGCGGTAACCCTAGACCCCGGACCCAAGAAGGAATCAACTAAATCCTATCAGAATTCTAGGGGCTGGGGGATGCGTTACCGTCTGTAAGGGGCTGCTTTTGGACTTGAAGGAAACACGTGAGAAACTTAGAAAGACGATGTGATCAGGAAATCAGAGTGTGCTTTTGACACCGCCTACTGCTCCCACTGCCCTTCCCATCCCGGCACCCACCCCCAAAGAAAAGGAGTGGTATTTTCACCGCTTCATAAAAGGGACGAGGAGTTTGGTGACTTCTTTGCCTTAGAATACTGTTAATCTCATCGAACCAGACCTCCGATCACGAGGCTAATTCCAGCGTTCGACAAGTTCTAACGCTTTGCGGGGAAGCGTGAGAAATGCTGTGAAGAGAAGAGGTAATTCTGCTCAAGGGTCATCTTTTTTTTTTTTTTCTTTTTCTTTTTCTTTTTTTGGCTTTATCAGCATTTGCAAGAAAACCAGACATTTTCTTTTCACAAAAGTTGATGACTTCAGGTGGGGAGCCAGCAGCTGTGGCAGATGGACTTTTGAAATGCAGTAAAATATCCTGTCTTTGGATAAATGTTTATGGTAGCAGGAGAGCCGAAGAAGAAAAACACAAGCAAAAAGTTGCATGACTCACAGGCTGATTTGCTTCTAAATAAAGCATTTCTCAGAGTTTCCCAGGAGGTGTTTGGAGTGAACTGGCAGTGGGATCTCTGCTCGGGCGGCACGGACGTTTTTTAAAGGCAAAAAAGGTGCATCCCGCAGTAGGTCAAGAAAATCATTCCATTGCTTTTGACGTTTCAGAAAATACACGTCTAAAGGGAGAATATCTGACCGTATATACAGCATCCTGGACCACACGTGGGCGATGACGTCGCTCGCAGCTCTCGGTCGGGCCACTCTGCAGGTGACGACCAGAGGTTTTAGTGGGACGCCTCATGTTGAGTCACAGACTTTCCCCTAATAGAGCATCGCGAAGTGATGATAATTGAGTTTAATTTTAGACCTTGTGGGCCGAACCTGGGAATGTTTTCAAACGCAGAGCCGGGGCTGCTGACTTTGGCCCTCGAGTTTTAAAAGAAAGGTCGTAAGTCCTAGACTGCCTACATCCTCTTCAGTCCCTTACACTCCAGAAAATTGGGTATTTGGAACGGATCGGGGAGAAAAAAAATCTTCTATTGAGACTATCCTGCAATTAGCAGGCCCTCCTGGCCTTGGCTCTCAGGTGACAC
>PITB01027124.1:0-20599 GCA_004024585.1 Paradoxurus hermaphroditus
GTGGTGCGCGTCTAAACTGGATTTTCAAGGCTTGGCTCAGACGCCTGCCTCTCCCCGAGGACTTCTCAACCCACCTCAGTGCTCACCGTCCCTCCGTCGTCTCCGCACAGAGGGGAGCACATAGTAGGGGCCGTCGTCTGCGCCCCCGAAGGGTCTAGCAAAGGCTCAAGCACTTAGTGGGTGCTCTGCTCAGGAGTCTCCGTGCGACTCGGGGTGCTGGGCAGGGCCTGGCGCACAGTAGGTATTAGTATGGACGCCCAATGGCAAGCACTTAGTGTCTTCTCGCCTTGTGTCCCCGCCTGCCCTGTGGCTAGCCCGTATTTTCCCAACGTTAGCCCCCCAACACCTCCGCAGCCCCAGCCTCTTGTACCTGGAGGCCTAGGGTTTGTGACTGGGAGTGGCCACTGAGCTATAATTTGCCGCGATGGATGGGGTGCGGTGGGGGGGGGCTTGAACGGATGATGGGGCGGCGCCCGAACTGCCCGGTGGGGGTCATCGGGGGTCAGTGAGCAGAGCCTTGGCTCATGAATTTCCTCCCCCGGCACCAGACAAAGAGGAAAAGTCTTTGGCAATGCGGTTACCTTGGCAACTCTTTGTGCTGGCGAGTGGGAGAGGGGGGAGGGGGAAGGCTGGGGGAAGCGGGGCAGCTGCTGGGGGCGGGGCAGGAGCCGGAGGGGCGATTCCCCCTTCAAGCGGGGATGACTGGCGTCTGCCTTCTGGGCCAAGTGAAGGGAACCCTCCCACCGCGGGATGGACGGAGGTGGGTCTGGGTGGGGGGGGTCCCGCCTCTCCTCTCCTTTCTAGAAATTCCTCCAGCTCATCTAAAAACATCCAGGGGACGAGGCTGGAGCTCTAGCGCTTCTTCTAACTTGCTGTGTGACCTCGAACAAGTTCTTCTCCCTCTCTGAACCTCCGTCCCCTCTCATAGAAAACGGAGATAGTGATCCCCAGGGTAGTGACCTGGGGCTGTTCCCATCTGATCGCCTCTTGCTGGTTGGACAAGCGACTCCCGCAAAACAAGGGTGGGCATTTCTGTCACGTGCCTGGAGCCAAGGGGGGTGTGCCTGGTAGCCGTGGCTTTTGATCTTCCTGCCAGAGAGTCACTACTGCTGAGAGTCAGGGGTCACCTCTGTGCAGATGCGGAAACCGAGGCCCGGAGTGGGCGAAAGTCTAAGGGGACCTTGAGGGCAAGACACGTGGCTCTGTGTTCTGGGTTCGCTGGCTCCAGCGGCACCCCGCGGCATACCCCTGCCCCACCCACTCGCACTGCGCAGTGCGCATGCCCAGGGGCCAGCTCCCCTTTCTGGGAAGGTGGGCAGAGGTCTGAGTGGGGGACGTAATTGCGGTAGGGTGGAAACCCTGGCTTCCTGAGGCCAGGAATGGAATAGGGGACCCCCTGCCAGGGTGGGGTGGCCTCAGGGCCCTGGGTTGCAGCCTGCCGTGATGGAGGGGCCCCACATGTTGACTGTCCTTGGGGCCATCTGGAGGGCGCAGTCGCGGTGAGGGAAGGTGCCCCCCACTGTACCCTGGCATCCTGTTTACTAGTCTGGTCAGGGAGGGGGAAGGCAGAGGGGTTTGTGTTTAATGCCATGGGAAGTCTGTCCCTGCCTCTCCACATGCATATAACCTTCTATGGCTCCCTAGCACCTCTGCAAACCCCATAAATTCTCACCATGCCTTCAAGGTCATGCTTGGTCCGGCCCTGCTCACCTCAGGGGACTTGTCACGCCCTGTGCTGCCGCGCGCTCACTTCATCCCCCCTCGGCCCCCCCCCCCCAAACTCAGTCTCCCTCTGACACCTTCGTCTCCTGATTTCTTCTCTCGGGAGCATTCAGCCTCTCTCCCCCAGTATGACTCACCCCACGTGCTCTTTCCGGCTCCACTTAAATGTCACCTCCTCCAGGAGGCTTTCCTTGAACCCCAGGTGGGTCAGGGGCCTCCTCGGAGTGCTCCCAGCCCCCTGGACTTCAATGACCTGTCCTCCTCCCTGCCTCAGACCCTGAGCTCCGCAAAGGGGAAGAAAGCGCCTCCATCCGTCCATCGCCGAATTCTTGGGGCCAAGAACGGTCGGTGCCGGCACCTAGCAGACACCCCGCCGAAATTTACTCAAGGGAACGAGGCAGGAAACCAGTGAAACTTCCGGTGGGAAGAGCAAACTGGCAGAGTTTGGCCGCTGGCGGGGCAGGATCTGGGGCAGAGAGAATCCTGATTCGGACAGGATTCTCTGCCTCGAAGCCCCCCAAGCAACCCCCCCGCCCCGTTCCGACCCACCCCTTCTGACCTCGGTGCAGGACCCAGTGACCAGACAGCTTGGAAGGAGGCTTGGCTGGGGCCCCGAAGAATTCCCGGCCTTGCTCCCGGCTCCTGTCCCCCAGCCTTCCCCGGTGGATGGGGGCTCCGGGCATCTGAGTAGCTTCCCTGCCCCGTGGTCTCCCAGGGCCACCAGTTTCTGGAGAAAATCTTAACAGCATCTCTCCAACTGTTTTTCTGTCTCCAGGGGGCATTAGCAAGTTCAAAACGCTCTTTTGTTCCAGAAGCCGGGCACACAGGCACCGCTAAGAGCCTGCTCTCCGCTCCTTTCGCCTCGTCTTCGGTGACCGCCAGGGACATCACCACGCAGTGAGCGGAGGGCGACAATTCCCTGCTGAGTGCGTTTCCCACGGACGCTGTCTCTTTGTCACCACCCTGTGCGGCCGGTCACTTCACTCCCTCCACCTTAGAAACGGAAGGAATTGGGATCCAGAGAGGGGAGGAGGTTTGCTGAGTCGCTTGCTGGAGAAGGTTGGAGCCGAGGCGCCTGCCCGCGTCTGTCCCATCCGAAGCCCCCCGCGCGGAGGCGCGGTGGAGGGCGGGCGCGGGAGCCGGCTGCCCTGCGTTTGGCAAGATTCTTCCACGTACAGGTGTGTCTTCTGGGGCAAGTGGGTTTGCTTCCCTTCACTGTGCCTCAGCTTCCTCATCTGTGGGATGGGCACAATCACAGCAGCTACGTCACTGGCTTATTCTGAAGAGCGAAGAGTTGAGAAAAGTGTTTGGCACCGGGTCATCCGCGCAGTATGCTCAATAACGTTAGCAGTCCGGGTTAATTCAACCCACCTTTTCAGGTGCCTGCTGGGTGCTGGGGGCTACCGCAGGGGGGGCCAGAGCAGACCCCCTCCTGCCCTCATGGGCTTCCATTTTGGTTCTTGCCCAGCCGCAAGGTAGAAGACAATGATAGTTTCTGAGGCTTGAGCTACTGTGTACACATTCACCCACTCAACAAATACGAGCTGCGCACCTACTATGCGCTGGGCTAGGCAGAGAGGAATAAGATGCTAGGTCTCCCCTTGGGCGGAAGACAGGGTGGAGGCGGGAGGCGGGGACAAAGGGCACGGTGCTCCCCCAGCGCTCCAGGGAAGCACGTGAGGGGATAATGAATACGGAAAGAGGGAGTCTGAGAGAACCTTCGGGAGGCTGAGTCCTGGAGCACAGGCGGCCCTTAGTCTGGGAAGGAAGGGCGATCTCGGCGCAGGGCACAGCACACGCAAGGGCAGGAAGGCAGGGGTCTTGCTGGCTCACACTTGACCCAGTGGCTGTCGGACTCCTCTGTTACGCTTGGCTCTTTCTTCTCTCAACTCTGCAAATAGAGGGTGAACATAAGAACTTTTAACTCTCATCGGCTGTGACCTCGATTCTCTTCAAGTTCTTTTACACATAGCATCTCATTTAATCTGCACAACAATCCTGTCGGTACTGTTATACAGACAGTAGGGATAGACTCGCTTTCCTTCTTTCAGTACAGAGAGGGCAAGTGGTGTTTTCAAATCACCCAGCTGGAGGGTTGCCGAAGTTACAAAAACGAAACAAAATGAAACGAAACAGGGCGCCCAGTTAAATGTGAATCTCAGATAAGAAGTGAATGTTTTTTATTAAAAAAATTTTTTGGTAGGCTCCGTCTCCAGCACCAAGCTTAACGTGAGGCTTGATCTCAGGACCATGAGATCAAGACCTGAGCTGAGAACAAGAGTGGGATGCTTCACCGACTGAGCCACCCAGGTGCCCCAGGAACAAACGAGTTTTTAAAAATTTGTCTCATGAGATATTTGGGATATGCCTATACTAAAAACCATGATTTGCGGTTTCTCTGAAATGCAGACATTACGGAATATCCTCACATTTTATCTGCAACGCTGCCCCGTGTGTGAACTCGGTTGTGTTTGCTTTTTCCCCCTGAAGATAAAGGTAGTGAGAATCACCCTCCGGATCTCCGGAGGACCTGCCGTGTGCCGGGCTCGGTGCTAAAGTGAGCTTTTGAGCCCGCAGTTCCGCGCGCGGCCACGGGGTGTCGCCCTCCGCCCGCGGTACCGGGGCGCGGCGGGGGCGGCCGGGCGCGCGCGGCCCATTCATCACCGCGCGGCCGCGGCGCGCAGACAATGCGGGGAGCGGCCCCGGCCCGCGCCCGCGCGGCTGTCGGTACAAAGGAAGCGCTGTTAACACGTGTACCGTAATGGGCTCCCCCACGGCCTCTTCCCGGGCCGCCCGCTCCCGGCCTGACGGATGGCCCGAGCCATCCATCTAAATTATGTCATGGACGATGCGCGGCCTCTTCTGTCCAGTCCGTCCGGCCGCCGCGGGGCCAGGCCCGGCCTCTTGCGGCGGCTCACCTTGCCCCGGCGACCCGGGTGGCCTCCCGGTCCGGGGAAAGCAGCCTCGTACAGGGGTGAGCGCCTACTGTGTGAGGGGCCGCGGCCATCACCTTCTTGATTTGCGTGCAAAGCCGTGCGGTTTATTAGCCCACTTCGCAGAAGGGGAAACTGAGGCCTGGAGCTGGAAAGTCTTTATTCTAAGGTCACACGCCCTGAGGTTTGCCAAGGATGGTTTTTTTTTCTTCTTACAGCTTTACTGAGATGTAATTCACATACTGTCCCTTTCAGGTGCCTTTGAAATGTACATTTCAGCGTTTTTTAGTATAGTCACAGCCTTGTGTAGCCATCCGCACAGTCCTACCTTAGAGCATTTTAATTACTGAGAGCACCCGCTGCCTGTCAGCAGGCGCCCCCAGGTCCCCTCTGCCCCCAGCTCTTGGTGCCCACTGATCTGCTTTCTGTCTCTATAGATTTGCCTGCTCTGGGCATTTCATGTAAAGGGACTCATACACTACGTGACCCTTCGTGACAGGCTGATTGCACTTAGCAGAGTGTCTTCAAGGATCGTCTCTACCGCAGCGCGTGTTTGTACCTTATTCCTTTTTCTGGCTGAATAATATTCCATTGTATGGATGTACCACATTTGGCTTCTGTATTTACTCGCTGATGGGTGTTTGGGTTGTTTTCCCAAAACGTTTGTTTGTTTGTTTGTTTATGTATGTATGTCTGTATTTAGAGGGGGTGCAGAGGGAGACAGAGAGAGAATCCCAAACAGGCTCTGGCACAGAGCTGATATGGAGCTCGAACTCTCGAACCACGAGACTGTGGCCAGAGCGAAATCAAGAGTCATTTAAGCATCTGATGCTTAACCCCCCGAGCCCCCGGGGCACCGAGTTCCCCTTTTTGACTGCGATGGATAACGCCGCTCTGCACATTCGTGGAGTGTTTGTGTGGAAAAGTGTTTTCGAGCGCCTTCGGTACCTCCGCTAACATCATGTGGAATGGTTTAGGAGCCGCTAGGTCGTTTTCAAAGCCGCCGCCGCACCCTTCGGCAGCCCCTTCCGGCCGTGGAGGAGGACTTGGATTTTCCTGCATTCTAGCCAGCACTTGTTACTGTCTGGCCGTTTGATTCTAGTCAAGTGGTACCTCATTGTGGTTTCGACGTGCATTTCCCTGAAGGCTGACGATGTCGAGTACCTTTCCACGTGCTTCTTGGCCGTCTGTGTAGCTTCTCTGGGTTGGGGGATGTCTATTCATGCCCTTTACCCAGTTATAAAAATTGGCTGTCTACTATTATTTTAAAAAGTTTTTTTTTATATTTATTTTTGAGAGAGAGAGAGTGAGTGCGCAAGCAGGGGGAGGGGCAGAGAGAGAGGGAGACATGGTATCCGAAGCAGGTTTCAGGCTCTGAGCCATCAGCACAGAGCCCGATGTGGGGCTCGAACTCATGACCTTCGAGATCATGACCTGAGCCAAAGTCAGACACTCAACCGACTGAGCCACCCAGGGGCCCCGGTTGCCTGTTACAGAGTCGTGAGTTCTTTCTAAATCCTGGATACAAATGCCTTCACTGATACATGATTTGCAGGTATTTTGTTTCTCGTTTTGTGAGTTGCCTCCTCACTTCATTGATGGTATTGTTTGCAGCCCAATGTTTTAAATTTTGATGGAGGTCCGATGTCTATTTTCACTTTCTTTCTTTTCTTTTTTTTTAATGTTTATTATTTTTGAGACAGAGAGAGACAGAGCATGAGTGGGAGAGGGGCAGAGAGAGAGGGAGACACAGAATCCAAAGCAGGCTCCAGGCTCTGAGCCGTCAGCACAGAGCCCGACGAGGGGCTCGAACTCACAGACCGTGAGATCATGACCTGAGCCGAAGTCGGACGCTCAACCGACTGAGCCACCCAGGCGCCCCCACACTTTCTTTACTTGTGCTTTTGGTGTTGGCTTTGGAGACTCAGAACCCGGCTCGGTGTGAGTCTGAAGTTGGGGGTCTTTCGGCTGCACTGAGGGAGGGGAGGGGTGCTCGGCCTCCCACGGGGATTGTAGGAGGAGCCAGCTGGGGTTTGGTGGTCGTCTCGGGCTGGGGAGGGTGTGGAGCTGTGGGGGAAGAACGATGACCTCAGAGTCCAGTGAATTCGGGTTTCAGGCCTGGCCGGGCTCTTGCTGTCTTTCCTTGGTGACTTGGGTGGGTCCTTCAATGCCTTCGAGTCTCAGGCACGTGCTCCAGGGAGACAGTCACGCCTGCCCACAAAGTCGCCGTGATATTAAACGAGGCAATGCAGGAACGCAGAGGGTGCTTCGTGAGCACAGCTGTGATGACCGTGGCGTCCGGCTTCCACCAGGAAGGCCTCCGGCTTCCCACTCCCCCTCCCCCCCTGCAGTGCAGGGCTGTGGCCACGGAGACACGTGGCACCTGGGTGCCGAGGGCACACGGCCGGGAGTCCCTGAGCCTCGGTCCAGATGAACTTTTCTCTGGAGCCTGAACACAAAGCGTGGTTTCCTTTTGTCCTGCTGAAAACCGCGAGGGTGACAGAGCAGACCAGAAGGCAGCAGACGGTGAGGCGGAGGAAGGCGGCGGCTCCGATTCAGACGCCGTGTCCCCAGCCATTCTGTCTGGCGTGGGCTCTGTGAGGGAGTCCAGGGGGCACTGCGAGGAGGGATCTGAAAGGGCGGTGGCATCACCCCTGTGGCATCACCCCTGTGTCACTGATGATGAAGCCACTGAGGCTCAGAGCGGCGAAGACGCTCGTTGGAGTTCTTCCGGCCACATCGTGAAAAGCAACACGAAGAAGGGTTTCTGGGGGTGCTGGGGGGCTCAGTCGGTTAAGCATCTGACTACCGATTTCGGCTCAGGTTGCGATCTCACTGTTCGTGGGATCGAGCCCCGTGTCTGGGATTCTCTCTCCCTCCCTGACTTTCGCTTGCTCTCTCTCTCAAAATAAATAACTTAAAAACTGGACCCGAGACGCTTCAGGCATCGCCCTGGGACGTTGCCCCGGACAGTGGGTCTTCTCTCCATGGGATCGGGACCTCTGGGGGCCCCCTGCCCGCAGCACGTCTCCCCTGCTCCCTAGTAGGGAGGAGAGGCTTTGGAGCCACACAGACCTGGGCTGGATCCAGAGATACCAGTTCCTCTCTGAACCTCGGTTTCTTCTTCTGTCCAGTGGAGATACTTGTTCCTGCCTCCAGGGCCGCGTGAGGATAAGCCAAGAGCTCAGATGCAAGGGCTGCTCAGCCGAGGAGGTGCCTGGTGGGGACCCGGCCCTCCCCGAGTGCCTGGAGGTTGAGGGATCACTGTGGTTAGCCCACTTGGCAGCAGGGACAGGCTGGGGATTCACACTTGGGACTCGGGGGTGGTGGTCAGGCCGTGCCCACCCCCCGGGGCCCCCTCCGTCCCCGAGGCACGGGCCGGAGGTGGTATTTCTAGGGCTGTGGGAAGTCGAGGGCACTGTCTGCGGGCGGACGGAAGTGGAGAAACTTGATTCGGGCCCCGAGGCCGCGGGCGGCAGGAGAGTCACAAAGCGGAGCCGCGGGAGAGGCGGAGACCCCGGGTCACGGCTCTCCTCGCCCCGCGCGATGGCCGGGTCGTCTCTCCGGCCGGCCGGCCCCCTGTCCTGAAGCCGGTCTGCATTGCGGGGAGTCCTGGGGAGAGCTGGGCAGTGTCCGCCCCTCCAGACAGACAGACAGACAGGTCCACGTCCACCCCAGCGGGGGAGCGTCATCCGTTTCTCCTCGGTGCTGCCTCCTAGCTCCTTTGCATCCTTCCGGAAATTTCCTTTCCTGGCTCCTGCTTCTCTCTGTGGTCTCTGGGGCCCGGCTCCTAGCAGGCGCTCAGTTAACGCCTGCTGCCAGCATGAATCAGCGGAGAGTGGAATTTTTTTTATCCTCGGCCCACTGGCCACCTCCCCGGGCCGTGGCCGTCCTTGACGTGAGGACACCGGCAGCCAGGACTCTGCCATACAGTGCGGCGCCTGCGGCTTCGCGTGGAGCACTCTGGACCCTGCGCGATGGTGGGGTCGGGGAGGAAGGGCCAGGCTCCGAGTTCGAATGTGGCCCCACAGCTTCCCTGCCGCATGAAGGGACTTGGCCCCTTTGTGCCTCAGTTTCCTTCCCTGTCAAATGGGGTAATAATTCCTGCTTTGTGATGTTTTCATGAGGATCCCAGAGGTTAATACGACGACGGCAGCCGTGTCTTGCCGATGGAAAGAGATCGGTGATGACCGGGCTTCGTCGTTCCGGGGGAGGGATAGGTGGGGGGCATGGAAACCCAATGGCAAAAAAATTCCGCCTGCTGGGGAAGTGGCCGGAGGGATCAAGGTTTAGCGTTCCCTGGCGGCGTGACCACAGGCAGGCCTTCTCAGGGCCTTAGTCTCTTCGTCTGTAAAGTGGGGCTGGTCCCGGTATTTCCTTGATGAGGTTGCTGCGGGAATTCGTGGGGGTGAGAATATAAAGGGTGAGGAAGTGCCTGGCCCACAGGTCAGTGAACAGTTGCTGTTGAGGGAGAAGAAGAGGAGGGGGAGGGGCAGGGGAAAGGAGGAGGAGGGGGGGCGTGGTCATCAGGTGGGGTCGGGGAGGGTGCACTCTGTACCCACAGAATCCAGGTCCTTCTGTGCCCCCAACTCGCTAAATAACTTTGGGCAACTCGCCCTGTTCTCTTGCCTCAGTTTCCATACCGGCCAATGAAGGAGCGGAACAAAAATTAGCAAGGCGGCGGCGGGCGGCTGACTCTCTCAAGCCTGCGGGCCGGGGCTGCCTGGTAGCATCGCCTCTTGGCCTCGGTCTGTTTCCACGGCCACGGAGGTCAAGAAAGAGTGGACGCCCCCTCCGGACCACTGCCCGCACCTGGGTCCCGATCTGAGGACCCCATGTGTGTTCAATCCCATGTCACGCTCACTGACCCCGTGAGGTGGGAAGAGCGATGAACCCATTTTCCAGCTGAGGAAACCGAGGTCGGGCTGCAGGAAGTGCAAGTGGGCCGTCCTAGAACCCCGGCCTTGGACCTCCGAGCCCAGAATCTTCCCTATGAACCTATGTGCTTCCTCCCCCTTTGTTTTTTTAATAAAAAGTTTATTTATTTTGAGAGAGAGATGGCTCGAGTCGGGGAGGGCAGAGGGAGAAGGGAGAGAGCGAGAATCCCACGGAGCCGATGTGGGGCTGGAACCTCCGAACCGCGAGATCATGACCTGAGCTGAAGCCGGGATGTTTAGCCGTCCGAGCCACCCAGACGTCCCCCTATGTGTGTCTCCCTTTCGGTAATAGCGGAGCCAGCCTCTAGAGCGTCTGCGCAGCTCCCGGGGGCGTGAGCTCATCCCCGCCCGCCCCTCCGGCATGCGGTGAGGCACGGACAGGGCGCCCGTCTGTGCGGCCCCAGACTTGAGCATCCTCTCCCCGCCTGGCACGGTGCCTGGTACAAAGTGGGTGCCCGGGGACCCTTGAATAGGCGAGTGCTTGTCTTCGTTTCTCCTGGGCAGTTCCCGGCCGAGTGCCTCGTATACAGTAGGCGCATACGCAGTAGCAGTGCTCAGTCCTGGAGCGGGGAGGGCCCATTCCGGTTATACGGCGCCCCCAACAGGTTTTGACGATGGTGACGGTCTTAGCCTGGGCGGCTGTAACAAACACCGTAGACCGGGTTACAGTCCTAGAAGCCGGGAAGTCCAAGGTCACGGCGCCCGAGGACCTGGTGTTACACGAGGGCCCACGTCCTGGCTTATGGTCGGCTGCCTTCCTGCTGCCATACGGTCGTGTCTCTAATGACTCTTGTTGTGAGGACCGCCAGTCCCGTTCATGGGGGATGCCTCTCTCGCGACCTCACCAGCTCCAAATACCTTCATGCTGGGGATTTGGGCTTCAGCAGATGAACTTCGGGGGGGCCCAGACAGACAGACGTTCTGTCCATAGCGGGGGCACTGAGGTTCAGGGGGAGAGGGGCTTATGCGGGGACACACGGCTAGTGTCTGCAGAGCCAGGCCCAGAACCTGGCTGCAGGGTTCCTTCTTCCCGTCCGTGCTGCTGGGGTGGGTCGATGTCTCCTGTACGGCGTGGCCCGGCTTCTGGTGGCCCCGGGTGTCCCCAGCTTGTAGATGGCCACCTTGTGCCTTGACCTCATCGTCCCGTCTTCCCGCTGTGCGTGCCTGTCCCTGTGTCCACATTCCCCTTGTATAAGGACACGGTCACCCGGATTAGAGCTCCCCCCCGCCATGACCTCATCTCAACGCGATCATCTCATATGCCCTATTTCCAAATAAGATCCCATTCGGGTGTCAAGGGTTGGGACTTGCACGTGTCACAGGGCAGGAGGGACATAATTCAGTCCATAATTGGCCTGCAATGAAATATACACTGTGCGGCGTTTTTGGGCGCCAGCTGTATACCTGGCACGTGAGAGAGAGAGGCAGGGCGGGGGCGGTGGTGGAGGAGAGCAAGTATTTAGAAGCGGGAGCCCTCAAGCGCTGTGGATTGGAGGGTGGTAGGAAGGGAGATATGTCTCCGGGCCTGCAGGGGGCGCCCGGGGGCTGTGTCTCCGGGCCTGCAGGGGGCGCCCTGGGGCTGAGTCTGGAAGGAACGCGGGGCTGATGGTGACAGCGCTGAGCGCCAGGTGCCAGAGTTGGGAATTGAATCATGAAGACGTTCTCAGGAGTAAACAGGAGTCTCCGACGGATGGACTCAAGGGCTTTGGAAATAATCCTTGTTTGTTTGGTGGGTTGGTTTGGGGCGGGAAGGTCTGTGTCATGGAGCCCAGCTCACCTCTGTGTCCCCGGGGGGGAGAATCCGAGGTCCAGGCCGGGGCAGGGACTCTCCCCGGGTCACACAGCCAGCAAGTCTGCTTGCTTCCCAGTCTTTGGAGCACACGGCGCGGTGCGCAGTTAGAAAAATGCTTATTCAAAACACAACAGGCGTTGCCGATGACAAAAGGAGCCGTTCGCCTGGTTTCGGTCATCCGCATCTCTAGGGGTTAGTACATTTGCAGATGGTTTTCAGGGGTTTCAAATTGAATTTCTGGGTAGGTTCCGTGGAGACACGGAGAAATGATTCTTAGTTCCCACGCTTATCCTGTGAGGGGCTAGGCTGAAGATTTATTCGTCTAGTGAGTATTTACTGACTACCTACTGTGTGCCGGCCCCCTCCCCTCCCCTCCCCAGAAACGGGCTGGGAATTCAGAGATTTGAAAAAGAAAATTGTTTTGGGATCCAAAAAGACTCTTGTGGCCTCAGCCTCCGTGTTAATGGGACAGGCCATCCCAAGTAAGGGTAATCAGAATCCAGGGAGCATGCCCGGAACAGACTTAGGGGGCAGCGGGAGCCCCGGGGACTGTCTGCCCTGCCTGGGGGATGCAGGGAGGGCTTCCTAAAGGAGGTGATGCTGGAGCCGAGGCTTGAGACGGAGGTTGGAATTTATCAAGTGGGGGAGAGGAACGGGGGGGGCAGTCCAGGCAGGTGGAGTAGACTTGCTTTTGGGTACAAAGCCTCAGAAGCATGAGGTGATAAGGGAAAGTCTTTAAATGCATGGTCCTGGGACTGAGGAAGTTTGGGGAGCAGAGGGGGAGAGGGTAGCAGGAGCCCTGGAAATCACGGGAGGGAGCTTGGGTTTTATCTAGAAGGTACTAGGGAGCTATGGAGGGGTCGAGGGCAGAGGAGTAACCAGGCGGTTCTGGTCTTTCTGAGAGATGCCTCCAGCTGTCATGAGGGGAACAGGCAGGAACCTAGGCACAGAGGCCAGTAAGGAGACAGCTGCAGCGTGCAAGGGCGGGGTACTTAATACGAATAGTAATTATGACAATATATCGCTGTTTTAAGCATGTCCACGTTTTAACTCATGCCATCCTCAAGCATCTCTGTGAGCCGAAAGCATGTCGCTAAAGCTCTTAACCGTAGGGCCCGGCACGCCGTCAGGTACTGACAGGTTATCGCCACAATATCGGCAACTCTTCACCCCATTTTGCAGCTGAGGACGGAGGTTCAGGCTGTTTACGTAACTTGCCGTATTGGACGCCGTGATGCACAGCCCAGATCTGCTTTTGGAAAGAAAGGCTTTTTTTTTTTTTTTTTTTAACATTTATTTATTATTTGAGAGAGAGAGAGAGAGAGAGAAGAGAGAGAGGGAGGGAGGGAGGGGCAGAAAGAGAGGGAGAGAGAATCCCAAGCTCGATTTCACGAACCCGTGAGATTGTGACCTGAGTTGACATCAAGAGTTGGACGCTTAACCCGACTGAGCCACGCAGGTGCCCCAGAGAGAAAGGATTTCTTTCTCTACCGCCGGGATCTTGGGCGCTGCCCCACCCAAGGTCACCCCCTTCTGGGAACGGCAGGCACCATATGCTTGATAGATGCGGAAGGATAAAGACCTTGTCCCGACTTGAGACAGCCCTGAAGGGCCGGGGAGCCCCAGAGCTCCCCACGGGCTCTGCCGAGACCTTCGTTGGAGCTTCGTCAGGGCTCAGCTTCTGCCTCTTCCGGTTGCTGCTCCCTTCTCTCTTCCACGGGTTCCGGCCCCAAGATCGCCTCCTCCTGAGCCTCCTGCACCTTCTCCTGGCTGAGGACGGGCTGCGATCCTCACCCGAGGGAGCACAGCCAGGAAGCAGCGGAGCTGGTGCGTTAGCGCTTTCTACAGAAACAGAACCAATAGGAGGTGGAGAGTCGGACAGGCAGATGCTAGGAAGGGAGGTAGATAAAAGGAGAGAGGTTTACTGTGCAGGATTGGCTCACCCGATGGAGGCCGGGCAGTCCCCCAGCCAGCCGTCGGCAAGGCGGAGGGTCTGCAAAGTTGGCGACGGGTTCCAACCCAAACCCGAAGGCCTGAGATCCAGGCGCGCCCAGTGGTGTAAGTCCTGGTCTGAGTCCAAAGGCCTGAGAACCCACGAGTGCCCGTGTCCAAGGGCAGGAGATGATGGATGGCCCAGCTCAATCGGGGAGAGAGGGAGAGAGAGAGAGAGACTTTGCCCTTTGTCCACTCTTTGTTCTATGCAGTCCCTCAACTGATTGGACGAGGCCCACCTGCACTGGGGAGGGTGATGTTTCCTCAGTCCCCCATACCAATGCCCATCTCTCCTGGAAACACACGTGCCCAGACGTGCCCAGAGGACAGGTTTTGGCAGGCATCTGGGCATCCCTTAGCCCGCTGGAGCTGACACATGAAATTAACCATCACGGCCGTGAGGCAAACCCTGACTCATTTGACTCCAAAGCGTCCGTCCTGTCCTCACCGCCGGGCTCCCTTGATCAAATGTTTGGCACTCTCTGAACTTGGGTTCCCTCATTTTTAATGTCAGGGTGTACCAGTGTCTCAGCCCGTCCCGGCTACCTAACAAAATACCACAGACCGGGTGCGGGGGTGGGGGATGGGGAGCGGTGGCGGGGCTTCCCCAGCAGCCACGCACCGTCTCCGAGGCCGGACGCCCCCGATCAGGGTGCCAGCAGGCTGTCGCCAGGCTCCGATGGCTGCCCACTTGCCACGAGTGAGGGCACAGCCAGGTGCTTCTTGATTTCAGCACGAAGGTTCCGCATCCCAGGAAATCCGGCGGTCCCGGGTAAAGGAAAGTCATTCGCTTGGCAGTGTCCCCGTCTGAACCCCCTCAAGCCTCGGGGAACCAGGGCGGTCGCTCACCCTTTGCAAGAAGAAAGGTTAATTTTTCACTCACGTGATGTCCGTCATTCACCCCGCCGTCCTGTCCATCACATTCCACATCGGCGGCGGTCGTGCCTCACGTGGCCGTCGCCCGCGACTCAGGTCGCCGGGGCCGCCTCTCCCTGGTGCGAGGCCGGTCTGTCTGGAGGCAGCGGAGAAAGAGGTTCAGAGGAGCTCGCGCCGTCTCTTGGCGAGTCCGCTCCGAGGCGGGGCTCACTTCTGCTCTCATCTCATTGGCCAGAACAGGTCACATGACCCAGGCCGACAGGCATGATGGTAGAATCCCGCCGTCAGGAAAGGCATCTGGGCCGTCTGGATGCTGCTGGGAGGGGCGATCTCAACCGTCGTGGGTGGCACTTAAACACTTCTTTCCCTAGCTCGGGGCCTCCCCTCCACGTCCGCGACGCTCCGCCATGCTAATGATTTGAAACGGTGGCTAATTTGACAAGCCAATTGGAGTCCCCGTGATTGCATTTGACTTTCTGACTAACGACAAGAGATGAACTCCCTTTTCTTGGTGCAGCTTACAGTTGGATAGCCTTGGGCCATCGCCCGATCCCCGCGTTCACCATGTTGCCTTGTAAATTGTCTAATAAAGTAATAAAGAAAGGGACTTGATACATGATTTGTCTTTTAACCATCGTAATGGGATTTTTTTTTTCTTTTTGGGTAACATTGTTTTATGTTAGAATGCAGAAATTATCACGCGTAATTAGAATCATTTCAATTCCGGGCTCTGCCAGGCCCCTGACATATTCCTCGACTTGCCCCGCGTCGAGCACGGCGGCTTGTAAAACCTCCTCGAATAAAATTTTAAAAGGCAAACCACTCTGCAGGGGCGCAGCGTAGACTGGAAGAGAGAAGGCCGCCCGAGTCGCCTTTGCCTTCGAGGGAGGAGAAAGAAGGGGGAAAGAAGGAGAAAAGAGACAAAAGGCTGGCGTAAGAGAAAAGACCACGGCCAGTCAGTGTCATGAAGACCGCTTTCTGCTGGGGCAGCCGGGGACCCGACTGGCCAGGGGTCAGCCTCAATGTTCTTAATTACCGGCCCTGCCGTCCCACTCGGGTGCCCCGTTTGTGCCCCAGGTTTCATATTCAGGCCAACCAGATCCCCGCCTGTACATCTTCTTAATATTTAATCCTGATCATGCAGACACACGTATGGGTCTATTTATCCACACAAGCTGCGTATAAATGTTTAACCAGAAAGGCACAGGGCAACTCGGATCAGCCGGCGGACGAGGTTTTCCAGGGGCGCAAGGACAGGCCGGCTGTCTCGCTCTGGGGAGGAGATATTTATCGAGACAAATGTCCCCGGTTCCCAAAATGTCCAGGTCAGCTCTCGGGGGTGGGGGGTTAGCAAAACGTTGCTTTCTTCCGTTGGCTTGCGCGAGAAACTGTTCGCCTCTCCCTGGAGCTCTGGAGGGGGGAGGAGGGGAGATGTTGGTGGGAGCTCGGATTCTTTCCCTGCCCCGTGGTGTCCCTACGCACTGGTGACAGCCCACCAGGGGCCAGGGCGTCTAGTTCTAGGGAGGAGGGGCGCCTGTCCAGGCTGGGACGTATGGGCGGCCTCTGCAAACCATGGCGGACAAGTGCCTTGCGGTAGAATTATCGCACTGTAAAGGGGAAAAGTTGCCGCCAGGGAATGGCCACAGAGCTCATGAATATTCCGGGCACTTGTACCCACAGCCAGCACCGGGCCCGGCTCCTGATTCATCAATATTACAAATCGGCACCGTGGCGAGAGAGCTGTCAGCAATTTTAATATTTGCCTCCAGTCCAAGCAAGTATTTCCCAGCGACACCCGGCAAGAACGCAGTGCAATACCTTCTCTGCGGTCAGAGAGCCCGGGTGTCGGCCTTGGAGGCTCTGCGTTTAAGACCCAGGTGCTCTAGGAAAGTTTTATGTAACCTTGGGCAAGGGCTGAGGCCTCCCCGGCCCTCCCCCCGCCGTCCTCTCCCTGCCCCAGGGAGATAAGAAATTTCATGAGCACCTACTTTGTGCCAGCAACCACACTGCAGCAATTTTGCAGAGGAGAGATGATGGGGCCCCATTTTACAGACGAGGAAAACTGAGGCTCAGAGTGGGCAGAGCGCTGCTGACCTACCAGGGGGGTTGTCGATGCCAAGTCTGGAGCCCAGTTTGAATTGCGAGCGGGCAGGAAGGATGGCTAACTTAGAAGGGGTGTTATGAGCGTATGGGGAGGGCCAGGCTCGGGCGTGCTTTGGAATTATCTCGAGTGCTCAGAGGAAGAGCAGTCAGAATCCTGGGGTGAGCATTGCTCCCACCAGCACAGCCTGCTGTGGGCTGAGGAGACCTTTCGCCTCCGCTGTGCCTGCTTCGTGTCCCCCGGGGGGAAGGAGCATGATGTCCATCCTGCAGGCGGAAAGACTGAGGCTCAGAGAAGTGAACTGCCTTGTCCAGAGCTGGACAGCTGGAAAGGGGCAAGGTCACGGCTGAAGGTCAGAGTGGAGGGTCTTTAGCAAAGTAAGGAGGGTAGTCGCTCTGCACCCATATAACGGATCAGAAATGGGAGGCCGTAGGCAAAAAGCGGAAGGGCTTGCTTCTCTGCAGAAAGTAAGAGGCTTTTGAAAGGGGGAAGGAAAGATGAGCCCATTGTCATAGTCTCTCTTTAAGTCTAGTATTTTAGCTAAAAATAAAGCGAGGAATGATCCTTCCTTCCTGCCTGCCTGCCTCCTCCCTCCTTCTCCCTCTCCCTCTCTCTCTCTCCCTCTCTCTCTCTTTCTCTCTTTCCTGACTCTGTTTTCGAGCATCAGGAAATCAGAACGTCTTGTAGGTATTTCAAGCAGGCAGATTTTAATACAGGGCACTTGACGCTTCGGACCTGAGTAGGAGGTCGGAGAGAGGCTGTCGTGTTTGGGGAAGCCGGGTGTCCGGCCATCGAGGGCGACAGGGACGGTCTCAGCTGCCTGCAGCACCCGCGGGGGCGATGGACCAGCGAGAGGATGCCCAGGAGACGCCGGGGAAAACGCACTCGCGTCTCGCTTCTGCCAAAGCCCCACGCATTTGCTCGCCGCTGGTGGAACCAGCCACTTCGCTCCCCGCGGCTTCCCAAATCTCACGTGACCACGTCCCAGGGGAGCGGCGGGAGGAGGAGGGAGGGGTGAGGGGGGTGGGGACCGGACGCGGCACTCCGTCAGCAGGGCAGTCGGAGCACCTCTCCGGGTTTGCAGCCCCTGTGGCCGGGGAGCCCGCGCCAGGGGGCCGTGCTGCGAGCTGGACGCCGGCTCGCTGTCCGCTGTCCGGTGCTGGCTCCGCCCGTCGGCGCAGTGGTTTCCGGGCTGCGTTTGGGGTCCCCCAGGAATGAGCGGTCTGCCGACAGGGGGCGCAGCCTGAGGCGCCCAGAAGGACTCCCAGCTCACTTCCCCCTTCCAGGCGGAGCCACCGTGCCCGTGTCGCGTGTCGGGTTTCCTTCGAACGAAGAGGCCACGCGCACGCGGTTTGACTCTCGCTCTAGCACGGTGCCCCGCTGCCAAGAAGACAATTCTTCGGACCCTTGTTAAAAGGGCAGGGAAGACTTGATTCGGGAGTGAGGGTAGCGGAGAGAGGCGAAGACTAAGGACAACGGACACCCGCTGGGATTTTTCCGCGGGGGCAGAGTTCGGGTCAGGGGCCGCGGGTGGACAGTTACTCAGAGAAGATGTCACAGGTAGGGGGGTTTCTCGCTGTGGCCCTAACAGGTTTCTTGCTGAAGGCAGGCCAGGGTCATCTGGCATCGAGGCCGGAGGAGTCTCTCTAAAGTGACTCAGCAGGATGCTGACTGCCCCCGGGCTGTGCAGGCCCAGCAAGAATGGGGGCCGAGGTCAAAGTCTAGGTTGGGGAGAGGGCTCGAGGAGGAGCCCAACCAGAGCGTGGTGAAGTAGAGACTCCTTGTCAGGAGGCGAGTGTGTCTTCCTGAAGAGGATGGCGGAGACCTCGCTGGGGCGAGGGACACAAGGAGAATCAGGAAGCACCTGGCCTTGTGGTCCATCTTTCTGGAGCCCGGGCACAGCTCTTGCTGTGCCCGCCCCTCCCCCCCCTTGTGCCTAGCAACTCATGCAAATAGCTGCCCGAAGGTAGGGCGGAGTCAACATGCCAAATTTCTGCTTCGGCTCAGCTGGGATCTATGGTTCTGTGGTTTTTTACGATTCGATGGTTTTTAGCCTTCTTTGATTCTTTAGCACCCCATCCTCAACTTCTGTAGAGCTTTGATTTTGCTTTCTTTGATTTTTAGATGCCATGATCCTGGCATGTGGCCTTTCTGGCTCAATTATTCCAAGAAGGAAGTGTTTTGAGTCGATGCGCCCAAGTCCCTCTTGTGAGGCACCGGTCCCTCCGGAGGCGGGACACTGAGGGCGGGAGCGTGACGGGGGAGGTGGAGGCGGTGACGGAGATGCCGTCTCGTGTCCCAGGTCAGAACCAGAGCAGCCACAGCCACCGTCAGGTCTGAGGCGCCAGGATGTGGCCGGGAGAGTGAGGCCAGGGGGTTACGAGTGGGAGGTGAGCGGGGCGCCTGGGTGGCTCGGGTAAGCGTCCGACTCGGCTCAGGTCATGATCTCACGGTCTGTGAGTCCGAGCCCCGCGTCGGGCTCTGTGCTGACGGCTCAGGGCCTGGAGCCTGCTTCCGATTCTGTGTCTCCCTCTCTCTCTGCTCCTCCCCCACTTGGGCTCTGTCTCTCTCAAAAATAAATAAACGTGAAAAGAGGAGAAGGTGAGCAATAGTGGAAATGAAGCAAACATCACCTGTTTGGTAGGAGAGGACAAAGATGCTGGAAACCATTGGGTTTGGACAGCTCCTGTGGTTCTCCGTGAGAAACCGTCTCTGTCCTCTTGCCCCTAAACCAACCTGCCGCAGCATCCCCTGCTCCCCACCAGGGGTCCAGACGAAGCCATCTCCGTATTTGGTGTTGGCTAACACTTCTATTTGCATTTGGGTGGGAGCCTTCTAGCTATAACGCAATAATAATGACTGATGGGTGGTCAGGATGGGGTGGGCTGCTGTAACAAAAAGCCCAGGGGTGCCTGGGTGGCTCAGTCGGTTGGATGTCCGACTCTTGATTTCGGCTCAGGTCATGATCTCACAGTTCAGGAGTTCAAGCCCCACGTCCAGCTCCATGTGCCGGCAGCGTCGAGTCTGCTTGGGATTCTCTCTCCCTCTCTCTCTCTCTCTCTGCCCTTCCCTTGCTCTCTCTCTCTCTCTCAAAATAAATAAAAACACACACAAAAAGAGAAAAGCCCAGGGGCGCCTGGGTGGCTCAGTCGGCTAAGCAACCGACTGCAGCTCAGGTCATGATCTCATGAATCGTGAGTTCGAGCCCCCTTCGGGCTTCCGTGTCGGGCTCTGTGCCGAGCCAACAGCTCAGAGCCTGGAGCCTGCTTCAGATTCTGTGTCTCCGTCTCTCTCTGCCCCTCCCCTGCTCATGTTCTCTCTCTCTCTCTTTCTCTCTCTCTGTCGCTCAAAAATAAATAAACATAAAAAAAAAGAAAAGCCCAAACCTTTAGGCAAACTTTATCGTTCACCCCTGTAATGTCCACTGTGGGTCGGGGCCACTGTGCTCCACGAGGTGACTCAGTGCTCCAGGCTCCTTACACCTCTGCTTCTACATTTCAGCGTGAGGTCCCCTCCTGAACTGCGTCAGCTCGGAAGGGATGCTGTCACCTCCACTCACAGAACCAGTCACACGATCCCACCCACCTGCAAGGGGACCGGGAAGGGTACACACAGTGTCCCGTGCGTCCTGGAGGGATGAATAAGGAACAGCGTCTGGTGAGCACCTGGTGCCGTTTCTACTGGTCTTTCTTTCTTTCTTTTTTTTTTGTAATCGCCATAAGACCATTACTGTAGATTAATTCACTGAAATCACGAAAGATCCTTGCCCAGAGAGGTTCAGCAAGCTGCCTGAAATTACCCAAACAATGGCGGATCCAAAATGTAAACCCCGGTGTGCATGCGTCCCAAATCTGTGCCCTCCACTGCTCACGTGGCCAGCCCTCAGACTCCAGGGGGCCGCGGGGCGACTGCCTTCCTCCTCGAGTGACAGCATACGTAGCGCTCACCGCCTGGTCGGCCTGTGGCGGCCACGCCTGGATCGGAAACTCCGTCCGCCGACTCGGAAACCCCACACCGTGGATGTGACGCCTCGCACAAGACGATCGATGGCTCCTGACAATTTTTTCATTTCGGCGTGAAATATGGAAAGCTCCTCTTGATCTTCGATTTTCTTCCGTTTCCCATCTGTTCTTCATTAGGAGTTCAAACTTAATAACCTTCTAGAGTCGGTAGCAAATTCAGAAGCTGATGCTCCTCGGAGAGGTTTTTTTTTTGTTGCAAGAGGGCGGTTCTTCCCCCCACTCCT
>PITB01027125.1:0-20610 GCA_004024585.1 Paradoxurus hermaphroditus
GGCGTTTACTCTCCAAGCGCTGGAGGGCTACTGTGGGCTTTGAGCTGGGCAGCGACATTTAAACAGTGTCCCTGACCACTAGGCCGGGATGAGCAGTGGGGAGGCCGGCCAGAGGCTGACGGGAGGCTGGCACGGAGATCCAGGCAGAGGTGATGGCGGCAGGCGGGGCGGGGAATGGCAGAGGTGGCGGGAAGTCAGATCCAGGATCCATTTTGGAGATGGAGCTGATGGGGTCTCCCGGTGGGTTGGATGTGGGGTGTAAGAGAAAGACAGGGCTCAGGCCCAGCACCAAGGCTGAGAGCCTGCGCAGCTCGGATGAAGCTGCCATGCGCGGAGATGCGAAGGCGGTGGGCTGAGCAGGCTTTGGAAGACAGATGAAAGTTCAAGTCCCTGTGAAGGGTCCGAGGGGCAGGGAGGGACTCAGGGGATAGACTTCTGGCGGGAGGGGCAGCGGGCGCTCCGTAGGCCTGCAGGGGAAGGGAAGGGCAGCAGGGGTGGGGACTGTGTTCACACGGAGTAGAGTGTGGGGTGAGGCGTGCCAGGAGGCAAGAGAGGGAAGGGCAGCCGACCTCCCCAAAGGTGAAGGTCGGCCCCCTGCCAGCTCGGCCGCAGCCCGCTCCCTCTGTAGTCACTCATCTGAACACCCAGCCTCGGATCCCCTTCTGGGAGTCGGGCCCTGCCGCGGGGAGGAGTGAGGACCGTCCCCACCAGCGGGGGCAGCAGACGAGTGCCAGCAGAGGGGTGGGCAGGACTGACAAAGCAGGCTTTGGGGCCTAAAGACTGTGTACCCTTGCGAGGCTCCGTGTGCGTGTGCGAGCCCGAATTCCAAGACGAGGCACCGTGGTGTCGGAGGCCAGGGCCGGAAGACGTCCGGTTTGCTAGGGAGTTGCCTCCTGCCCCTTAGGACCCTGAGATCTAGAAGGCCTCAGCTGCCACCCGGAGAAATCCGGGCTTGATTCTATAGGCAGTGGGGACGCACTGCTGGTTCTGGGCCTGGCTTTATGACCGTCGTGGCCCCTTTGCCATGATGTGGCGAATCCCGCGGCCACCTCGCCAACCTGCTCACCGCGCAGGTGGGGCCCCGCCGGACCCACCCTGCCGGTTTCATGTCCTGATTATCAGGTGATGATGTCATAGGGCTCGGAGGGGCCAGCTCCCACCTCCGGAGGCCCCGCCAGCTCATCTCTGTGCAGGGCCGAGCTCTGGGAGCTCGCTGCCTCCCCTAGCTAAGGGCGCCTCTGGAGTCGGGCTACTGAGCCAGCGCAGCCAGCCCGCTCCTCGTTTATTTCACAACCCACTGACCGGTTCCTGCCCCAGGCTCAAGAGATTAGGGCTCTTTCGCATTCCGCTTTCCTTCCTCTGCTTCTGGAGAGCAGGAGGCCCCGGGGAGGAAAGAGTTCAAAGGAGCTGAGGTTTAGGGAACCCACGGAAAGGGGAGAGCCAAGAGGGAAACAGGTGAGGTGCGGGCGAGGGACAGGAATGTAACCGCAGGCCCTCGGCACTGGGCAGCCTCCAGGAACCGCCGAGCAGGAGGGAACAGATTTCTCATGAAGCAGGAAGGATTTCGGTCAGACAGTGGGAGAATTTCCTGGCTGCCGAAGTATCGTCTGTAGAGGTTGTGAGAGGTCTTGGGCTCTTGCCCGAGGCTGGGGAACGGGCCGAAGCGCTCCCGAAAAGTATTTTAACCTCCCGAGTGTTTCGGGAGCCATCGGACCTTGCTCGTGGGCAGGTTTAGTCCAGTCTCTCTCCATAGTCCGGGTGGGGAAACTAAGGCTAAGAGAAGGGAAGGGACTGTCCGGTGGGGGACTGGATGAAAGGGCAAACTCCGCTTCGTGATGTCTTTCCCGGAGAAGGCCCCAGCCAAGTCCTGCCAGGGAAGAGGACAGGCCTCGGGTTCCCACAGGCTGGCGCGTGGGCCAGCCTGGGATGGGGAGCACGGCGGGCTGGCCCTGGGCCCCCGCGCAGAGGAATCTCCAAGGGCGGAGCGGGAAGGCAGAACGCAGGCGCCCCTTTCCCTTGGTTCTGTGTCTTCCCTGTCCTGGAGGGTCTGGCCGGGTCCCCTCCGAGGCTGCCCGTGGCATGGCCTTGGGACCCGCTTCCCCTCCACCCGGCACCTCCCCGGCCGAGCAGCCAGCCTCCAGCTATCCCAAGGGCCTGTACTGCCCTCTGACTCAGTGTCCCCTCTAACCCCGGCCCGGACTCTGTGCAGCCTGGATCCCTGTGGGCCCAACCCCCACGGTCAGCACAACCTTCTGGGGAAGGGTGCCCGGGACTGGCCCAGAGCTCCAAAAGGCCTCGAGTGGGACAGAGAATTATCAGAGCTGGGTAAGCGGAGGCGGCGAGGCCTGGAGAGGGCCCAGGCCTGCCTTGGGTGGCACAGAGAGTCTGCGACAGAGTAGGGGAAGAAGGCGAGCTCCTGTCTACCTCCTGCGAGCGGAAGGCAGGAGGCCGACGGTGACTAGCGACTCCCAGGGTGGCCTGGGCAGACCACACAGCCCCGCTTCCCCTGGTCGG
This sequence comes from Paradoxurus hermaphroditus, assembly GCA_004024585.1. Taxonomy (NCBI): domain Eukaryota; kingdom Metazoa; phylum Chordata; class Mammalia; order Carnivora; family Viverridae; genus Paradoxurus; species Paradoxurus hermaphroditus. The sequence goes on from PITB01027125.1 coordinate 2,515, forward strand.
CCCCATCTTTGGTGTCCAACCCAGAGACTGGCCATATTGGCCACAGAGGGTGCATATTGCAAGGCCACAGAGTCCTGTTTAGCGATGACAAATAAGGAGCCAGGTAGATCTTAAAAGCTTATACATTGACTGAAAAATCAAGAAACAGTATGAGACTGTGGGACACCATTTGTGTACTTTAAGGCCTCATCCCCCATCCCCGAAAGTGTGCATTATAAAAGGAAGACCCCGGAGAGAGGGTAGGGCTTACTCGGAAGGCAGGAGAACCCTCAGTCGTGGAGAGACAATTTTGACACAATCCACCCCCAACACGGCACAGATTTTATACAGAGACACGGATGTTCAGGGACGTGTCCGAAGGTCGGGGGTGATGGTGAAGGTTAAAAACAATGTCATTCCGGAGCACCTGAGTGGCTCGGTCGGTTAAGCATCCGACTTCGGCTCAGGTCATGGCCTCACGGCTTATGAGTTCGAGCCCCACATGGGGCTCCGTGCTGACAGCTCTGAGCCTGGAGCCCGCTTCGGATTGTGTCTCCCTCTTTCTCTACTCCTCCCCCGCTTGTGCTCTGTCTCTCTCTCTCTCTCAAAAATAAATAAACATTAAAAAAATGTTATTCCCAAAGGGGGCCTTGTGTAGACCAGTGATAATGGTTGGTTTGCTCCGAAATGAGAATCAGTGCTTAATTCAGTCTCTGCATTTAAAGAAATGGGGGTGTCCGGGAGACGTTGCCATTGGCACCACTTCATGGAACCTCCAGCGCTAAGTCCAAGAGCTGCTTGATTCCATATATTCTGAATAAAAGGTTCCAGCCCCTCCTCAAAATTGTCTCTCCACGACCGAGGGTTCTCCTGCCTTCCGAGTAAGCCCCGCCCTCTCTCCGGGGTCTTCCTTTTCCAACGCACACTTTCGGGGGCGGGGGATGAGGCCACACAGTTATAGCTGCAGTTCGCGCAACACCGGCCGCCCTGCCTGGAGGGCCCGGTTGTACCCCGCGAGTCAGAAACAGCGGACCAGTCCCCCGATCCTGCATCCGCAAAGCCCCGCTCAAGCCTCCCCTCACCCCCTTGTAACAACACACGGGCTGCCCCCCAAGTCCCGGCCCCCCGGGGCTGAGCACTCAAGCCTGCAGGTCCCCCTCCTGATGGAATGCCTCCTGGGAGAGCAGGCGGAGCAGGAGGCATCCTTCCGTCCTAGAGAAACATAGCAGCTGAGGGAAGGGCCTGAGCTTCCCAGGGGATCCCATCCTCTGAAAGGCGGAGGGGGACGCGGCCTGAAGTCCCAAGGCCACCTTCTTTTCCAGCAGCTTCCCCCAGCGTGACAGAGGTGGAGTATGGCCAGTTAGGGGCATCGCGGGACCCCTGTGATGATCAGATACGGAACAAAGAAGCTAAAATAATGGGAGGGGCGATTCCGTTTAAGTTCTAGAAAAGGCATAACTGTCGAAAGTGATTGAAAAGCAGGTCAGTGGTTACGTGGGGTGGTTGGGGGGTGAAAGGGGGTTTACTGGGAAAGGCAGGACGGAACTTTCCGGGATGATGGAAAGAGTGAGTAGCTTGATGGTGGTGGTAGTCACACTGTGTATACCATTTATCACAACGTCTCAACCTGTGTACCTTAAATCTGCATTTGACTGTGTATAGATCATACTTCAAAAAAGTTTCTTTGTATAAAAGGAGTGATAAGTAGAGTCCTAGGAGGGGGTGGTGAGCTCCTCCTCGGGCTGCCGCGACTTACTGTGCAACCATGGGCAAATTCATTGCCCTCTCTGAGCCTAGGTTCCCTCCAGCCCCTCTGTGTGCCCTGGTGCCTTGCAGGGAACAGGTGAAATATGAAGCATTAAGCCACTAATCAGTAAAGAAACTTGTCTGACAGCGGTAAAGAAACAGTCAGTCAGCCCCAAAGCATGGTGGGTTGCCTGCTTAGAGGGTGAGCGGCACCTCGTCCCTGCTCTCCGAGAGCACAGAGCCTGGAGAGAAGTAGACACAGGTAAATACGATGAAATCTAATTACAGATGAATACAGATCCAGGGGGGAGACAGGAGAAGTATGTGAGCCTGGAATGTCACCTCCAGTCAGGGGAGACTTCCTGGAGCAGAAAGTCACCCGCGTGAACCTGAGATCCCTCAACGGTAAAAGGAAGACGGTCACCTGCGGTCAGGGCTAGGGCTCAGGTTGTGACGAGCAGCTCCGAGCCGCCTGTCCCCCGTCTTCCTCCAGAATCCCCGCAAGCAGACGCTACAGATGCCCCTCCCCCATGGCTTCGGAGTTTATGAAAACCAACCAACCCTCCCACCAACCCCCCCCCCCACTCAGTTACAGTCAACAAGGATTAATGATGTCAAAGCAATTCCCTAAAAATTGTTTTAAGTACAGAGTTTTTGGTCCATAATCAGGACAAGCGATGAGTCTGAGGTTCAGAGTTGCTGGTAGGCCCTAGACCTCAGGATAATTAGGGCTCGGAGTAGTCAGGGCTCCGTATGGGAGCAGGGTCGGGGCTCGGTCACAGGCCAGGAGTGGCACCAGCCTCGCCAGCCCTGAATGCTTCTGGCCTCTTCCACAGCTGGCTTTTCGAACTTCCCCGGACTGCACAGCCAGCTCGTGGAGTGGCCTAGAGAGGAAGGGTCGGGCCAGAAAAGCTTTGAGGAGCCATCTGTGCCTTGTTTATTGAAACTGGGCCTGGGGTGGGGGAGGCAGGCGGTCTGGTGCCAAATCCTGGATCTCACGAGGCTGCAGGCCCGGCTCGCCCACCCCCACATGCTGCTGGGGGAGCGGCGCTTTGCTGCCGGGGAAGGGGACCGTCCCCGTCTTCCTCACCGCCCCCCCTCCCCCAGAGGCTTCCGGGGACCAGAGGGCGAGAAGCAGCTTGGCACCAAGGTGGGCCCCCGCTTCGAGGGCCCTGGGATCCCTCGGGAAATGACTGCAGGCATTCCTGGAGCTTGAGTAACGGGACCTCGGCAGGCCAAGACGGCCCCCCTCAGCCAGGAACCACCTCATCCTCACCCACCCTTGTGCTCCAAGCTTCCTCTCCATTCCGAGTAGGTGAGGTCACCCTGGCTGCCTGGGCCGGGCCCCCACATGAGGCCCAGGCCCAGGGCGAGCGGGGCTGGGGTCTGGAGCCCAGGGGATGTGTGTGTGTGTGTGTGTGTGTGTGTGTGTGTGAGAAGGTCGGCCTCACCTTCACGACTCGAAACCTGACAAGAGGGTTTCAGCAGCAAGAAGAGGGGCTGGAATCCCATCTGTGTGACTCAAGTCCCCGTACCTGACTGGTCCCCCAAGAACAGAGAGCCTGGAAGAAACTAAGCAACCTGTAGCCCTCATGTCATCACTTACCTGCCAGGATCCCTGAAGCCTGAGGGTGAGGGGACACAGAACCCCAGGCTTGCAAACCCTGAAGTCAGCGGCCACACTGAGATGGAGCTCTGGATCTTTCCTTCTTTATTCCGATGCGAGAGGGTCTGGACGCCTGAGTGTGGTTTCTGCTAATTCCTAATTATGCTCCCTGGGACCAAGTTGTGCACAGAGGTGCAGGGGGGTGGGGGGTGCAGGATGGATGGATCCCTGGGTCTAGCATGTCCCAGGGAACGAGTGATCACAGGGGCTAAGCAGACCCCTGACTTCCCCGGGTCCCTCAGGTTGGAGGCCAGGAGATGCAGACTGGGGAGGGCGCGGGCAGGGCTGGGGGCCGATGGCAGGGAGGAAGCAATCGGCTGGGCGCCCAGGCCGAGAATCCCGCCCTGTCGGCAGCCGGCTCTGGGCATGTGTTTTCCCACTGGCCCTTCCCTTCCTGCTCAGCCCACTTGTGCCAACCGGCACTCACCTGGCTCTGCCCGTGAGCTCTGCGGGACCCACTTGGGGCCGGAGCCCAGGGCTCTCCCGGCAGTTCCGAAGAATGCTGGCTGCCTACGGGGGCTGGGGGCTGGGGCCTGGGGCCTGGAGGCCTGGGGAACAAGGACGCAGAGGCGGTGTCAGGAAATTGCTTGCTTCACTCAGTCCTGCCTCCGGGCCCTTGTTCTTGCCGCTTCCTCTTTGGCTCTCCAAACCTCATCCTGCCTCCCAGGCCTCGCTCATGTCCCGGCTCCTCCAGGGGGCGCTCAGAGGCTCCCGCCGCAGGGAGCTCCCCCACCTCCCTGGCCCACACCTGAGCCCAGGGGGGACAGTTCCAATCACACCCCTAGCTCAGGTCGGGAGGCTTCCTGGAGGAGGCGACAGCCTGTGTAGAGGAAGAGAATGGCAAAGGGTGCTTGGGGTTGGGGAGGTCTCTGGGCATTAGCCGTGGCCAGCCGCCCCCTCGATGCCAACTCTCTCCCCCGCCTTCGTCTCCACCCCCCACCCCGCTCCATCCCCAGGTCTCCCCGACTTGGTCCCGGACCCCAATTACGTGCAAGCCTCCACGTACGTCCAGAGAGCCCATCTGTACTCCCTGCGCTGTGCTGCGGAGGAGAAGTGTCTGGCCAGGTAAGGAGCTGACGATGGAGTGCGGACTGTAGGGACAGTCTCTGGGGCTCACCCCGGGGCCGTGCACACGCCCGCCGGGCTGAATGACCCTGGCCAAACCTCTGAGCCTCTCAGGACCCTGAGCTCTCTGTCTGTGAGCCTTGCCTGCCTGCAGGGAGGCAGGAGGAGAAGGAAGCCAGCAAACGTTTCTGTGGAGGTCACTGTGCAAGGAGTTCACTGGGGCATTTCATCTTCCCACCAGCCCTGAACGTATGTGTCTTTCCAGTCATGCGACTGGGGAGCAAAGAGAGGAACTAGCAACTTTTCTGCCCTGAGCCGCCTCGTGAGGAGGGGCTCCCCCAAGGACCCAGGGAAGTCCAGTGGGGGAGCCAGCCTTCAGGATAGAGGGCAGGAGTACCGAGCCCTCTCTGGGGAGGACAGGCGTGGTTCTCCAGCAGGTCCAGCGGGCGCGGCTGACAAAGGGGCCCCGGTTATGTGTGGCAGTGGGGGGGGGGGTGGGCAAGGAGACCAGTGTGCAAGAACCAGAAGGTGAGCACAGCCAACTCTCCGTTATTCCTGGGCGACTCTGCCTCCCGAAGACCTTGCTTCTGAATTTATTAACGCCGAATATTCCGTTCCAATACACAGGCTTTGGGGACCTCTGCCTGTGCTCAAAGAATTCGTTAGCGATTACGCTGTGCGGCCTCGTTTGCTGACATCCCTCTACGTTGCGAACATCGATTTTTCTTAATTACTTGCCGCCTTCTTCTTCTTCTTCTTCTTCTTCTTCTTCTTCTTCTTCTTCTTCTTCTTCTTCTTCTTTTCCATCTAAATTCTGTATTTACGCTCACTTTTCAGTATCTGGGAAGCCCTTTGGAATCTCAGCATTTCCCCACTTCTGGACCTGCTAGTGTCCGGCCACTCCGTGGCCGACCACGAGGCGCTATCTGTAACAAGGCAAGGTGCCTGCGCCAGAATGTCGCATCCCTCACCGCTTCCTAGGTCCAGCATGTCTTGCCCTCGATCGCGGGTAACCAGAGCCACGGAAAGCGAGACCGCGGATTGGGAGGTCCCCTGTACCACTCGGCTGGCCTGCCCATTCAGGTCCCGCCTCGTCTCAGTTGCCCCCGGGGAAGAGAGCATGTTGATGGCGCCCCCCTGTAACCCCTCCCTCCGCAGCGAGCGCCTCACAGCCTCCACGGCAGCCTCCATGGAGGCTGAGTTTTTTGATGAGTTTGAGTCAAATCTAAATGGTCGCTCCATCTTCACGAAGCATGCTGTGGGCCCGGACCCGAGCTCCCCCCAGATAGGCTGGGGGACGAGGTAGCCCAGTCCCCATCCTGATCCACTGGAGAGTGGCCCCTCGGCCGCCCCGATGACAGGACCCAGTCACAGAGAGTGGGAGGAGAGCTGGCATGAGCGCGCCTCGCGAGCTGGAGGTCAGAGGGGGAGAAAACGGTCAGAGGAGGAACCCGCAGGGGGAGCCAGGCACGGAGCACAGGCCTAGAAGAGCCGGCGGAACCGGGGCCCGGGGGGGCGAGGCGCCCCAGGATCGCGGGCAGTGCGGCCGCAGAGCAGAGCCAGCGCACCAGACTGCAGGCAGAGCCCAGAGCACAAAGGGGCCCGGCTCCAAGCCTCGCCGCGAGTCTGTGGCCGAGCTGGGCCTAGAACCTAGACCCTGATGGGTTCCCACGGTGTGCTCGGCTGAACAGAAGGGCAGGATTGAACTGATCAGAGGGAAGGAGGATGTTTTGTTCCAACCCAGACACAGACAGATTCCAAGCCGCTCCCAGACAAGGCCAAGGGCCTTATGTCCTGGCAGCCAGGAGCCTGTACCGCCTGTTGTGCAGACGGCCTCTCAGAGAGAGCCGATCCCCACAACTGGCCACCTCCTGCCTCTGGCTTTAGGACGCAGACCTTAATGAGTGCCAGGGGAGCGGCCCCGAGGCCGGCCTGGACGGCTGTCAGCAGTACTCGGGCAACGGGGGGAGCTCCAGTCGGCCCTCACGCACGTGTGTGTCTCTGTCTCCCTCCCCTCGCTATCCCTCACTCCTCTCCCCCCCCCCCTTTCTCTTCGCACAAAGTCCATCTCAGCTGGGAACTGGGGTCAGCGAGCAAACCTAGAGCAGGCAGTCTGCATCCGACCTGTGCTCCCCAAACAGAAAAGGGCAGATCGCTGGTCCAGAAGTCACACAGTCTGGGAAAGGTGGCCCAGTCACACCCACCCAGGTCAGAGGAGCATGCGGTATCAGGCCGTGCCGTAGGCAGTGCTGTTAGAGCTCCCTGGCAGTCAAGAGTCTTCTTAGTGGGGCGATCAAGGCAGACTTCCTGGAGGAGGGAGCCTGTGTTGGGCTTAGGAGGCTGGGTGAGTTCTGGGTCAAATGAACAGCGTGGGCAAAAGTATAGATTAGCAGGAGTGAAGTCTGTTTGAGAAACAGCGTTTGAAGCTGGAACCCAGAATGTATGGGGGAGCAGCGGGGCAGACGGGGCCGGGGGTGGGGAGAGTGGAGAGACCTTGACATTCAAGAGCCCGAGCCTGTGTCTTAGGCCCGTTGACCTGTCAGCCTTTGGTCAACAACCAGGGCTCCGTCCAGAGGAGGGACCACTTCTGAGAATCTCCCAGATAGGTCCATTTCGGATGGTGATAGCCCCCCCCCCCCCGCCCCAGAGGCTGTCCCCAACCGAGAGGCACCTGCAGGTGCAGTTGTCATTGTCAGACCCGACGCTGCTTTAGAAAGACTCCGCTGGCAGCCGCCGGCCACACGGTGGAAGCCAGGAAGGAGGGGACAGCCAAGCCCACGTGGTCCGGAGAGACGGGGAGAGGCCTGAGCCCTGGCCCCAGTACGGGGAGTCAGCTGTGAGGATCGTCAGGCACAGGTCAGCGCACTCTGGGCGTTGGCGTCACGGCGCCCAGCCCCACGCCGGTCCCCCACCTGTCCCTGCAGCACAGCCTACACCCCCGAGGCCACCGACTACGACGTGCGGGTGCTGCTGCGCTTCCCCCAGCGCGTGAAGAACCAGGGCACCGCGGACTTCCTCCCAAACCGGCCGCGGCACACCTGGGAGTGGCACAGCTGCCACCAGTGAGTGGGGCCCCTCCTGTCCCCCGTGGGTGCTCCGGGAGGGCCCGGGAGGGGTTTCCTGCTGCGGATCCATCACTGGGGCAAGAGTTCCTTAGCGAAAGCTAGACCGGAGGAGGGGACATTGGAGGATCGGTCTGAGGGGACGGAAGTGTCTAGAATACAGGGACTTGCCTGAGGGAGGCTGGTACAGGTGGGAGTCCAGGTGACGAATCCTGAGGAGGTGCCCTCCCCGGTGACCTGGCCAGGCGGGGAGCGCCAGAGACACTGCCCTGAGGGACACAGGGAGCCAAGGAGCCCCAGGAGCCCGGCTAGTCAGGAAGCCCGGGGGTGACAAAGCTCCCGTTCTCTCCCCTCCTCTTGTCCCCTGCCCCCAGACATTACCACAGCATGGACGAGTTCAGCCACTATGACCTGCTGGACGCGGCCACAGGCAAGAAGGTCGCCGAGGGCCACAAGGCCAGCTTCTGCCTGGAGGACAGCACCTGTGACTTCGGCAACCTCAAGCGCTACGCGTGCACCTCTCACACGCAGGTCCGGCCGGGCGAGGGCGCCTCGTGTGGGGAGGCGGGGGAGGACGCGGGAGCACGGGGGCGAAGCCTGCCCTGGGCGAGGGGGGCGAGGGGGGACCGGGGAGCAGAGAGCAACGTCCGGCTGGGCCGGGCTGAAGACGGGCCCGCACCGCGGCTCCACTCAGCTCACTGAGTGGGTCGTCTCACTGGTCACCAGGCCCCCACTGGGCCCTGTGGGGACGGCCCGCCCCTCTCCCCTGCCCGGGCTCCTCCCCGCATTGCTCCCAGGTGGGCTGCCCGAGGAAAGGAAGGAACATCGCAGCGAAATGTAGATCGCATCGTGTTCCGTTGCCTGGTTGTCCACCCGAGTCCACCTTTGCATCAGTCTGTCCAAGCATCCACAGAGTGTCTGTCCTGCCCCTCTGTCTCTCCATGCGTTCCTCCAGCCATCTCTGCAGGCATCCCCCTCCTTCGGTCCCTCCCACCTGGCTGTTACACCTCCCTGTTGTCTCTCTGGTCCACCCACCACCGGCTTAAGAAGCGACACACCCTGGGGCACCTGGGTGGTTCCGTCAGTTGAGTGTCTGACCCTTCATTTCAGTGACCTCACAGTTCTTGCGTTCCAGCCCTACATCAGGCTCTGGGGCTCTCCCCTCCTCCCCCCACCTCTCGAAAAAAAATAAATAAACTTTAACAAATAAAAAAAAACAAGGGACACACTCACTCCGAGTAGCTGCCCTGGGCCAGAGGAAGGTGGGGCCCAGGCCGCCGGAACGGCACGGGGCGGCACCCCAGCCTCGATCCTGTCCCCTTCTCCCAGGGCCTGAGCCCAGGCTGCTACGACACTTACAACGCGGACATCGACTGCCAGTGGATTGACATAACCGACGTGCCGCCCGGGAACTACGTCCTCAAGGTGGGCCTCCTGTCGGGGCCACCCCCCCCCACCTGTCGCTCGTGCTCAGTGCCCCCACCCCTCGGGTAGTGCTTCAGCCGCCGGGGCGTTCGCTCCCCCCCAGCTCCTACTCTTCCCGTTGGAGGGTCTCAGCCTCCGGCAAGGCACCTGCGGCCCAGGCGTGGTGATGCCTGAGGAGGCAGTGACACTGTCCTCCCCAAGCGACAGAGGACTTGGAGTCCTGCAGACAGGGCAGGCCTTGTGCCATCCGCCATTCTCTGAAGAGCCCCTCCACTCCTCCCAGGGACCCCTGCAAAGCCCAGGGCTCCTGCGACCCTCCTCCCATGAATGCTACCCCAGAGCCACTTCCCTGGGGGCGGGGTGGGAGCAGGTAGAAAAGCATGGTAAGGACCCAGGCCCGCACCCACACAGGGCATCGTGGCCTCACCCGGGGAAGTCAAACCTCGGCCTCCTCTGTGAAGGTGCAAAGCAAAGGTGGGGAGCCCTTCCGCCAGGGCCCCTGGACCCGCAGCTGCACGCGCGAGGGCAGGAAAGACAGAGCCGTGAGCATCGAAGGTGGGCTTGCGGGGACGCAGCCTGCCGGGAGAGCTGCATTCAGAACCCAGCAACCCGGAAGCCACTGGTTAGGGTCCCCTCCCAAGCGGCCCCTCAGAGGCCCCTCCGCTCAGCCTCACCCTGGGGCCGGGTTCTCTTCCTGCCCTTGTTCATCCACTCGCCAGACGTGTACAAAGGCCCCTCCGAGTTCCAGGCACTAGGGATGCGACCCGCATAAGTAACGCACCATTCCTGCCCGTGGGGAGCGGAAAGGGTTGCGTGTTCTGCAAATACGAGTCTGGCTGTAGCCTTCCCCAGTGAAGCGCCCCCTCCCCAGTTAATCCAACGTTTAGAAGGCTTCCTGTGTCCCTTCCGTCGGTCGTCTAGACAGACGTGGGTGGTGCGAGGTGCCAGGCATGGGATCCCTGCCCAGCCCCTCCCTCATCACTGCTGTGTTCCCTGGGGCAGTGACTCGACCTCTCTGACTCCGAGTGCCCAAGGCAGGGCCCACCTGGCCCAGGCTCTGGCTCTGGGGAAGCTTCCCATATTCCAGTAAGAGCGAGCTGGTGATGTTTTCTTTGACCGTGAGCCGTCTTTTCTTTCCTCTCCATCTTCCCATGTCTCTCCATCGGTGGAGCTCTGTCTCCCTATCTCTGGGTCCAGAGGGGTCTTCCCCCATCTTCCTGTATCCTTCCCTCTGTCAGCTCCATGTCTGTCTGTCTGCGTCTCCGCCACCTTCCCTAATGACCGGGTGAAGTGCAGCCCCCTGACCGGGTCCCTTTTCCCTCCGTTCCCCTTCTTCTTCAGGTTCACGTGAACCCGAAGTACATTGTTTTGGAGTCTGACTTCACCAACAATGTGGTGAGATGCAACATCCACTATACAGGTCGCTACGTTTCTGCAACAAACTGCAAAATTGTCCAGTAAGTGCTCGCCCGCTACCCTGCCCTCCCCAGCCCCTTTACAACCCCGGGGAGGGGGTGGGGGGGGAGGGCGGGGCAGGGAGGTTAGCTGCAGGCAGGGCCGCATGAAATACACAAGATACCGGTGCTTTGGGTCACCTTCCTAGCCAAACACAGCCCCCGCGGTGGGGCCCAGCCCACAGGCTAAGCAGGAGGAGCCTCTTTGATGCCGACCCCAAGCTGAGTGCTGCTGGCGCAGCTCAGGCCGTGGGGTGCTGACCTGGGGCCAGATCGTGTGGCTCCAAGCGGGAACCAGCAGGGGGCAGCATAATTGGGCCGAAGTCTGCAGTCCCGGCTCTGAGCCTTCCTTGCTCTGTGACGTCGGGCAGTTCGCCTCACCTCTCTGAACCACTTTTCTCAACTACGAAATAGGCCCTTCCCATGTAGGCCTGTGAGACTGAAAGATCCAAAGGCCTGATACGTGCATGTCGGAGAATAACGGTGCTCAGTGAGTGAATCGTTAGTGGCTTCCTCAGGCGGATTGAGTTAAGCAGTACCGAGTTAGAACTGATACTGGTTGGGATGAGCTTTCATCCACGCCTGGGCCCAGTTGTAGGGGAAGCTGATGCACTGGGGCCCGGGCCTTGGGCACATGAGCTGCCACTTTGCAGAGGGACCCTCTGCTCACAAACTCACGAAGAAACCCCACCCCACTCCATGTGAATTTAAAGTGATCAGATCCGGGCAACTCTTTTCCATTTAAAAACAAACAAACAAAAAACCTCAGAGGTGTCCTAGGCCATCAGCTGGGGGACAAATGGCAGAGATTCCCAGGCCCAGAGAGACAGCTTTCCCCAAAAGTGTATGCTTATTATCGATTGACAAGTATGACCCTGTGACAGGGTCAGGGCTCAGTGTGTGACCAGGCTCAGGGCTCAGTGTGTGACCAGGGTCAGGGCTCAGTGTGTGACCGGGCTCAGGGCTCAGTGTGTGACCAGGATTAAGGCTCAGTGTGTAATCAGAGTCAGGACCCATTTAGAGACAGCCCTTTTACCCTTGGCAGCTACCGTTAAGCGAACTGTTCGCACACACCACCACGACCACACAGGATCGAGTGTATGTTAAAAATGAGAACAGTAGCCTTTAGTCGAATACAGAGATTCGATTCCTCACAAATTGAATCTGATCAAAATTGTCAAGGTCACAGAGTGCGTCTAAAACAACAGACTCCTGCCCCATCCCTGGCAACTTGGCTCTTTCATAGGCTTGGGTTTCTGACCTCCCTCCTCCTCGGGGCCTCTCTTAGTCAGCCATTCCCAATTCAGGGGCCATCTGCATGGTAGAGGGCCTCTGGGAAGCAATTCCAGAGAAGGAGAAAGAGGAAGGAAGGAAGGAAGGGACACATAAGAAAAAAGGGGGGGCCAAAGGATGTGCAGGGAAGCAGGGAGAGCCTCCATCCCTCTCTTGTCCTGCCTGCTGCTGGGAAAGGTGGGTGACGAGCATCCCACTTCCCGGCGATGCCACGAGCTAGGCCCCTCAGCAGGGCAGACAGAGAAGCGGCCCCGTGCCCCCCCTCCAGCTCCCCTGGGGCCTGCGGGCCAGGGAAGGCTGAGGCCCTTCTTTCCAAACCCTTTACATAAGTGCTTGGAAAGGCTTGAGTCTTATTAGAGCGTCTCTGCTCCCCTGACCGCAGGCGGGCGGCCGGGCCAGCGCACAGGAAGCCGGACGCAGTGTTCCCAGAAAGGCCACGGGACTGACGCCTGTGGGTTTCGATCATGTTTCTGAAAAGGCAAAAGGAGGCTTTAAAAAAAAAAAAAAAAAAAAAGTACCGAGTTAGAAAAAAAAAACCAAAAAAGTGTTTCCAGACAGTAGCAGCTCTCCTAATGGCCTAGAAAACAATGTGGAACTCGGGGCAAGGGGAGGGGGCGGGGCAGAGACCGCACCCTGGGTGGGTCGGCGGCGAGTCAGCCCGGGAAGCCCCTCTTCTTGAAGCTGGGGCGTCCCCTCCCACACAGGATCTGGAGAGGGGGAGCCCTCAGCTGGGGAGGCGGGGGGGGGGGCGGGCTTGCTTGGAGCGAGGGGTCCTGCCCTGCAGCCTACCACCGCCCTGCTCTCTTTCTTCCCTTAGATCCTGATCTCGGAGAGGATGGACAGACGGCCCATCTCCCCACTTCCCAAAGCAGGCCCGGCTCCCCAGGAAGCCTCCTGCTGGGGCAGACCTGGCCCAAGGGGCCCAGCCCCCACCCACAGGCGGGGGCAGCTGGAAGCCACAGGCATCCCTCCCTGCCGGCCTCAGGGAGCAAGCGCACACCGAAACCACAGGGATTCCGGATGCCAGGCCCAATTTTGTACTTAACTCTTCTCTACGACGTTATTTTGTCGATTTGTTGGTTTTTATTTTTTGTCTTTTGGCCATACCACAGAGCAAGATTGTCCAGGCCCGGGCTGAATAAAACAAGGTTTTTCTACTCTGTGGTTCTGCACGCGGCCTGCCGGCGGGACTGGCCAGAGCCACACTGGGCTCGGGGGACGTCCTTGGGCTCCTTCCTTCCCCGAGCAGAATGTGGAAATGGCCGCCGCCACCTGCCAGGAGCACAGCTTGACCAAGAGGGCATCCAGCCCAGTGTGGGAACCCCGCGGGTGGACCCCCAGGCCAAGCCCACAGTGTGGGAAGGGGCCCGCCTCCCCAGTGAGGGGGAGGGGTCCTGGCAGGGTGGGGTGGGCAGCTGTAACCCACTCGCCCCTGCTCGGGCTCTCCTTCCTCCACCTCCCTCGCCCTCCCACCCCCTCACTTCCTCCCACAGTCACTCACTCCACCAGCCGCCCGCTGCCTTACGTACTGAGGCCCTGCTGGGCCTGTGCCGGGACCGGGCTGCAGTCTTGCTCTCAGGCAGCTCACAGGGAAGGGAGGAGAGCGTCCGCCGTACCTAGCGAGGCAGCCCCGGGGAGATGGGGGCCTTCCGAAGGCAGGCGGCGTCTCCCAGGAAGGGAAGGGACAAGAATCTGCTTGGCCCAGGGTGATGGAGGGAGGCCCTGTGGCTGCTGCTGCGGCCTTCCCTCCGCTGCCCTGGCTGCGGTAGCCCCGAGGTCCCGGACAGTGAGCCGGGGCAGGAAGAAGCAGAAGGGAGGCACCTCGCCTCCGTCCCTCCCAGGAGCCTTTAGGTTATCTCTGCACGACGCACCTGCCCCTGCCAGCCTCCTTCCTTCCTGTAGGAGTAACACAAGGGCAAGGCACTGGGTCTAAGGACCAGGGCTGTAGGGTCCAAGGCCAATTCCTCTGCTCACTGGCCGTGTGACTTTGGGCAGGTCAGCTCTGGACCTCCGTCTCCCCATCGGTAAAATGGGAATGCCCTCGTGCCTGGCTCGCAAGCTGCCGTGGAGAGCCACAGTCGCAGGGGCGGGCAGGGTGTGGGGCCCACCGCTCCACATCGCTTTGGCTGTCACGCTCTTCATGCGTCAGGCCCCCTGGCAGCAGTGGGGTAGAGACGGAGGGCTTCTTGGAGCCATGCGGTTCTAGAAGCGTCCTGGCCCCAGCCCACCGGAGCCCTTGGGCCACTCCCTAGCCCGGTCAGCGGGATGGGGTGAAGCATGGCTGCAGCCTCCCACCTTCCCTCACTGAGCCGTCGTAGGCTTCAACTCCCCCCTGGCCCAGGGTGGGTGCCGAGACCCTGCCACTCTCCGCGAGGGGCTGGAGAAGCCTGTCGTCCAGGGGTCCCCGTTCTGCTGTACGCTTGGCCCACGTATGCCTCAGGCTGTCCTGCTACCAGCCCCCCCCTCTCCTTTCTAGGTGACCCCAGGAGTGGGCAAGTGAGGTCTCAGATAAGGTCCCCAAATTCCAGACAGAAGGACCCCATGAGGTAGAGTCAAAAGTCCCCAGTTCCCAGGTCAGACAGCTGAAGCCCAGGATGGGAGCCTGAGGCCACAGGCGAGCGCAAGACAGACCCAGCGCCGGAACCCGTGCTCTCGTCCAGGCGGAGGCCACACGCCAGCCGTGTGCCGGTGCATTCCGGGGGGAGTATCTGTGTCTTCAGCTCCAGAAAGGCCCCTGGGACGCACAGCGCTCAGGGGCCGGGGGCTGCCTGCTCTCCAGGGACCAGGGGGTGGAGGAACTCGATCGCCGTCCCCGCCTGAACCCAAAAAAGGGTGATTGCTTGGAATCCTTCACATCTGAGAAAACACTATGGGGTTTGACTGGTCAGTGAGGTCCTCTTGGTCCCTGGCAATGCTTGTGCACCCCAGCTGAGCTTGGCACTCAATCCCCTGGGGGCGGGGGGAGGGAGGGGAGGGAGGCATGGTGGGTGAGCCCTGACTCCGCCCTTCCCTCCAAGGTTCACAGAACCAGCGGGTCTCCACCAGCACTTCTAGGCACTCATGTGCAGGAATCCACCTAGGTGGCAAAAGGCCTCCCGGACGCCTGCCCGATACCCAGCCCCCACCCCACCCCTGCCCTGGTGGGGGCTCAGCCCCAGTGCCGAGAAGCTCACAACTCTCAGACGACACTGTTAGAAGCACCTGGAGGCACCACGGGCTTCCCGGCAGCCTCCTCTTAGGTCCAGGCCACAGCATCTGTTCAGTACTCTCAATCTGGGATGGGCGTGGCTGGAAAGCAGGAAGGACAGAGAGCAGACGCCATGCAAGGGGCAGGGGACCCACCTGTGGTCCTAACTCTCCCTTCCGGTAGGCCTCCATCTCTCCCCATCTGTGCCCTAAGGGGCTGGGCTGCTTGGGCTCCCAGAGAACTGGGCAGGAGAAGAGAAGAGAGGGGAGGGTGGAGACAGGGAGGGAGAGGAGGAGAGGAGAGGTGACCCACAGCAAAGCCTGGGCTGTGTGGGGACAGGCCTGGGGACTGCTGCTGGACTCAGAGCAGGACAGCTAGGGGAGAGACTGCAGCCTGGGGAGGACCTGGGCAGCATTGGCCATGAGGGGGTTCCACAGACGGAGGCCTGAAGCGGGGCCATCAAATGCCAAGGCTGGCTGCATCTGGAACCTTCAGAAAGGCTTGCAGTCGGCCCTGATTAGGGGAAGGTGTGGTTGGGTGGACTCGGGCCAGGGGCGGGGCCAGGGGCGGGGCCTCCGACATAAGCCCACTTCTGGGGCAGCTGAGACCCAGATCCCTCCGCCAACCAGTCATGGCCTCCACCCTCTCCCCCATCCCCTCCCCAAGGGAACATAGTTCCACGCCTATTCCCTATCCAGGGCAACAGCACCTTCTTCGTAGGGCCCCGGGAGAAAACATTACCCGTCCCGGCTCCCCTGGCTCCAGGAAGATCCCACCTCTTTTGAGAAGCTACTTAGGCCTGTGTCATGGAAGCATCTGGAAACTACAGTGTGACTGGCAGAGCTGGCCCAACAGCCTTCCTGGCTTTTAGGTGAGGAGCTTTTCATCCGCAGAATTGACTCTTAAGAGAGCACGTGAATAGACTGCCCGGCGAGGGGGGCGGGGCTTTGAGGATATTTGCAGATTTCATGAAAACAGAGCCTCTGACGTTTGACCCAGCCCCTACCCTCTGCATAGGAGGTCTCTCAGCCTGATCCCAGCAGCACCCACGCTGGCCCCCAGGCCACACCTCACCCCCCCCATGCCACGCCTCCGGCCAGCCTCCTGAGGGAGGTTCCTGCCGGGGGAGGGGGGGGGGCCTTGCGGATTCCAGACGGAGCGAGGCTGATAGCACCTACCCCTCCAGCCTGGGGTGGAGGGCATCTCCCAGACGGAATCGTGCAGATGGTACCCGTGGGCAAGGTTGGCACCAGCTGGCCAGGAAGAATGAGTGGTGCTGCCCGCACCCCAGGAACCTCATTGGGGTCTCTGGGTACAGGGCAGGAGAGCAGCCAGACCCTGGCACCCAAGGGTGCGCATGATACTCGTCACCCTGGAAACTGTAGCGGAACTTTCTGAGAATGAAAAGGGCCTGAAAGAGCTTTAGCAGTGAAACTCAAAACACTGAAGGCAGGGGAAGCAGGTACGGATTTGGGTGTCCGTATTCCCAGGCTATGTGCAATCACTTGGTGTTTTCTTTTTAATTCTTCAAAATGAAATTTAATTTTGAGCCGCAGGCTACTAGGTGGGAAATTCGATGTCCCGAGTCGGTTTACTCTAGAGGTTTCAAAAGGCCCAAAACAACAGAGAGGGGTGCCCGCTGGCCCACTGACCCAAGTCCCCAGGGCGGGCGGCTGGTAAGGCTGGGCGCAAGGACACCACGCAGCCCTGTCCCTTGAGGTTCGCCACATCCCAGGGCACGGCGGAGCAGGACACCGTCCTTGCTACCAGCAGAGGCACAGCCCCATGTCTTCAGCCTGGGGGAAAGGCTCCCACCCTCTTTCTTCCGCCTGCTTCCACCATGTCCTCCCTAATCCCTCCCTCTTTTCATCTTCCTCTTCGGGGCAAACTTCCATCACCCCCACAGTGTGCCTGGGTTCAGAAGCCACTTCAGGTCTGGCCCTTGGCTCGAGGTAGCACAAGCACCTTCTGGGGGCGGGGCGGGGCAGGGGAGGAGAAAAAGGGGGCAGGAGGACATCAGTAATGATGACAAGGGGAGCGCCCGAGGGGCTCAGTCGGTGAAGTGTCCAACCTCCGCTCAGGTCTGTGAGTTCGAGCCCCACATTGGACTCTGTGCTGACAGCTCCGAGCCTGGAGCCTGCTTCGGATTCCGTGTCCCCCTCGCTCTCTGCCCTTTCCCCTTTTGCACTCTGTCTCTCTCTCTCAAAGATAAATAAACATGGGAAAAAAATAATTAATTAATTAAAAAAATATTTAAATGGTGATAATGATAGCTAACGTCTTGAACGCAGCCAATGCTCTACAAATGTTAGTCTTTACTCCTGAACGAACCTATAAAGGTGGCACTGTTATTATGCCCATTTTGCAGAGGGGAAGCTGAGGCATGGAGCGGCCTCACTTGCCCCACTCGGCCCGTCTAGTAAATAGGAGAGCCAGGATTCCATCGCAGGCACGTTCTGGGAGACGGGGCGTGGCTTCCACCAGATCCTCAAAGGCATCTGGGACCAGACCCAAAGCCCTGTGCCTGTGCTTTGAAGCACCGCCAGACCACTGTTCAAACCTTCGTCTCCTTCCTCTGCAACTCTCTGGAATCATGACTCCTGGAAACAACCGTTCAAAAAGCGGCTGGGAGAAGGAAAGCAAAATTCCTCTTAGAAGTAGGAGAATTCATGCTTAGACTGTCCTTGACGGGAAGTGGCACCTGGGCGGCTCATTTGGTTGAGCGTCTGACACTTGATTTTCACCTCAGGTCATAATCCCAGGGCCGTGGTATCGAGCCCTGCCTTGGGCTCTGCACTGAGCATGGAGCCCGCTTGAGATTCCCTCTCTCCCCCTGTCCCTCTCCCTGGCTTGCGTGTGCGCGCGCGCGCTCTCTCTCTCTCTGAAAATAAAAACAAAATAAATTAAAAAAAAAAACGGACAAGCATCCACTAGTCTAGTCAAGAAAAATAATAATACAAAATACGAGATTAGAAAAGGAATATATTAACACAGCCATGGGGATTCTTTTTGAAATTTAAGGGAATAGTACCTACAACTCCATGCTTATTAGTGTTTCAACACTGAATAATACTGTTCTAGGAATATATTTGTAAATTGCCAAAACGGACTCCGTGAGTGAAAGACCAATAACCGCAGGAGAAATTTTACAAGCTGTCATCTCTAAAAAAGACGCCACTGGTAGAGAGTTTTCGAAGGAGTTATTTCAGACCGGGGGGG
>PITB01027126.1:0-20613 GCA_004024585.1 Paradoxurus hermaphroditus
TTCTATGTACTTAAAATTTTTTCCATTAATTAGGTTTTCCAGACTGATTGGTAGGAATAGGCATAATTCCAAGGCCTGTGTGAATGTTGGGAACTTTCAAATCTCTCCTTTTTTTCTCTGTCTAGTTTTCACCTCTCCAGAACTCTGCCCTGCAAACTTTAGCTACTCTGGTCAACCCATACCGTCAGTCCCTTCTCCTCAACTCAGGGAGTGTGCTCAGGGGATCAGCTGGATTCCCCTTCCCTGGGCATGGCCTGGAAATTCTTGCTAGGCAGTACGCTGGGGCAGTCACTGGGCTCAAATCACTTGCCTCTCATCACTCAGCATCTTTTGTTGCGTGATGCAGTGTCTTAAAAATCACTGTTTAATATATTTTGTCCAGTGTTTTGCTGGCTTAATGTGGGATACTCTATCTGTTTTCATGTTATGTCATCTTCCCAGTCCTCTCTTTTTTAAAAAATTTAAGTCTTTTAAAAATTAATGTAGAGATCTTATTCTTTCTACTACTTTTCTGAGCTAAACTTTGGCACTCAGGGAAGAAGCCAATGTAATGGCAGGGTGCTGTCAAATACCAAAATATCCCTTCGGAATTGTTTATGCTTTGAAATTATCACTGCTCTGTGTCATTGAGTCTATAGCCCAGGCATCTATTTTTTGAGGAGCATTAATATGAATGAAGAGAACAGTGATTATCACTATATTTGAAAATAAAGAGATATGGTAAGTTATACACAAGATATACTCAAAGATGCATCCCCTTATTTAGATCTTTGTATAATGTGGAGACAATCATGTGCCCCCCAAGATGATCTTTCCTTTTCATTCATTTATTTTAAAAATTTGAAGACATAATTGGCCTTATTCAAAGATCCATGAATCGGGCAGCACCCCACCCAGCAAGTAGAAAGGAGTTCCCCATTGCTATATTTAATAGCAATTTCTAAGTATCCTTCAAAACCAATCCCAACCTTCAAAATAAAAACTTTAGAAATTAACAGAATAGAAATAATTTCAGATATATTCCCAACCCAAAGAAATGCATACTTCTGACAATATCTAAAACAAAACTCCAAATGAACTCTGATGGTCCATGATGCCAATCTTCTTGAAAGAGTAATCAATAACCTTTATCTACTGTAGTATGGCTCTCAAGCTGACTACATTACCAAAAGCCTCCTAATTGCCAAATCAATGAATGTTATTGGTTGGATTTTTTTTTAATTTCCTTTTATATATGACCTCTTTCAAGTATTTGAAACCCTTGAAAATTCTTATCTTCTTGGAATGTTCTTATTCCAATCATTTCTCTGGTTGACTCTCATAATGTCTCACCTAGACTCATGATAGCCATGTAATTATGGAAAGCGCACAGTAATTGGTTATAACATAACATAACATAACATAACATAACATAACATAACATAACATAACATAATATAAAAGCAGCCAAGTAAGGGATGCCCCATTTGAAAGAAATATTCTCATTTTACTATGTTGTTCTTATGATTAATGAGAAAAGTAAACTCGATCCATGTTTCTATTTTGTACTCATTTTATTCAATAAAGAACTGCATTGCACATGGCTCAGAATATATGAATTACTAATATGCCTCAAAGTGTTATTCTTCATGCAGGGAGAAGAAGAGTGATTGCCTGATGTTTACTCTCACATACACACTTTATAATCCACAACACAGGACAAAATATTGAGAAACAAGTTGCGCAAGAGTGAAAAATATCCTCTGCCCAGACTGCTGTGTTTATTCTCCTGCTGTGATCCATTAGTAAACAGCTGTTGCTTGACTTCTGTAGATAAGAATTCTCTCCGCACAGCAAGTTGGGGGAAGAAGGGACTCATTTTTTTTTTTCAAACAGGTGAAGCTAGGGACAACAAATGATTTGCGATTCTGTGCAATGCATCAACAAATTGAGTACGTAATTCATATATTCTAATTGTCATTACTGAGCATAATTCTCACTTTACCCAAGTCTTATATCATTCCCAAGAGGAGAAAAAAAAAACAACACAAGAATTTAGGTTACAGGAATGAGGTATAAAAACATAACAAAATATCTTAAACTTTGAAAAGTAGGCTATTTTCTTAAACAAATCCATCCTATTCTCTATAATTAAATTTATCAAGAAGTTTGGAAATGAAAATTTTATGTTGGTGAAATATCATAAATAAAAGCTCTGAATTAAATATGTTATGTATGCCCAAATCAGAGAGTAGTCTGTTTGGAAAACCACTTACACATTTAGCTGCCATTCACTCAGCTGCAAAATGTATTAAGAGCATGCTTATCAATTGCTGACAATGAACACCAAAGACCTCAGATAAGTTTCTCTGATGAACCATAATGAATTACATGGACAACTGCTATGCCTTAATAATGTGTCTTCATAGCTGAATACAGGATTTGTAGACCTCATTGTGTATAGTATTGACATGTTTATCTTCTGGGGAAAAAATATATAATCTCACAGTTTAACATCCTTTAACATTGGAAAGAATCTAATAAAAACTATGAGTGCTATAGGGAAATAAATTAATTTTACATTAGAGGTTTATTGATTATTCTTGTAATAAGAATGGGCAAATCATGCAATTCATGAATTAATTCCATAGAGAACAGAATTAAAATTCTCCATGTGGAACATGCTTAACTTGGATAATTAAGTTATTTTTAAGAAAAGCCCTTCAGGAAACTTTATTCCAGTTTCATTAGTAATCCCAAAGTTAATTCAAAAGTGATTTGAATTTGGGCAAAGTATTAAGAAAAATTTTAACGTATGAAAGTTTAGTGAAAATCATATTAATTAGCACTCATTGTTCGAAGTTGTTTTTCCTTTGGTATCATAAATGTATACAAAGATTCCCACTTTGTTGATAAAAAAAATCATCACTAATAAGTCACTCATTCACATATCACACTATTTTTTTAAAATTTTTAACATTTATTTATTTTTGAGAGACAGAGTGCAAGCAAGGGAGGGGCAGAGAGAGAGGGAGACACAGAATCGGAAGCAGGCTCCAGGCTCTGAGCTGTCAGCAAGGAGCCCAACACGGGACTCGAACCCACGAACCATGGGATCATGACCCAAGCCAAAGACAGATGCCTAACCAACTAAGCCTCCCAGGCTCCTCTTTACCAAACTATTTTTGAGCACTTCCCATATATCAGGAATGGTACAAGATATTAAAGATTAAAAGACGACTAAAATATAGTCTATTACCTATGTTTTGAACTCTATAAACTTAAACTTAGTATCAGAGGCAAACAGATGAAGACTCAAGAACAATGTATGTGACAAATGGAGGGGTCAGATTCATCAGGATACAGGATACCATGCTGTTCTGTAGAAATAACCCAAGTTTCTAGAGTATGGAGGCAATCTGGAGGGGGTTTACAAAAGCACTCTCTCACTGTAAGAGAGTGTAGTTGAATTAGAGCTACCTGGAAATGGCTGTTGATGAGGAAAGTATCCTCTAAGGTGCAACTGGACAGAGCATTTCATTATCTCACTTCCCATTTGCAAGTGTGCTTACCTCCATAAAATAACAGGTACTTCATTTATGGAATCCAACTTTTTTTTTTTTTTTTTTTTTTGAGAAATGGAAGCTGAGGACCATTGTTGGGATGCTATGCAAGTTTCAGAGGACAGCGAAGTAGAATATCTAAAGCAGCAACAGGACAGAGGGGCTTTGTAAGAGGTGTGTTTAATGGGGCTTCGTTTGGAGTATGACGTGCAGTGTGTGACTGTCATCCTTTACAGTGGCTCCCTAAGTCTCAGGTAGAGACTATAAAACTCAGAAAGAGAGAAGAATGATGATGAATGGTAAGTGCAATTGGATTTCACATGAAAACCAGCAAAGGGTCTCAGTTTCAGGTACTGATTGATGTCAGGCCAAAAGAGGATCAGTTTGAATGGACGAGAAGACCACTAAGATCTGAGTTACTCATTCAATGCATGGTCACTGTACAATTCAAATATTAAAAAGAAAGAAATGAGACAGAAGCAAAATAAAACTTATGAAAAATAAACCCAATATCCAGTTTCAGTTCTGACACGTAAAGAGCTTGGGAATTGTCACCGCCATTCTTAACATGAGAAAAAACACTAAACAAATTGGAGATGGATGACCTCCATCAGAGAACTGAGGTCATAGGGCAGACCAGAACCCTGAGTCTGGAAAGACCAGAAAATGCAGAGAACCGTAGCCAACATCTGTAACCCAGAGCAGACGGCGTGAGAGCCATGCACTATAGGTACACAAAAATGGCAATTCTGACAAATTGTTCGAGTCTGCATGTGGATTACAATGAGGACGAGAAACTCCTGGGGGCCACAGTCTTAGGGGAAGTATGATTTCTGTGGGTTTTACTACCAGGAATCTCATAAGTCTTGCACTTAGAACCAAGAACCAAAGGATATTTCCTCATGTCCGGGGCGGAAAGAAGGGAGAGTGGTCATATTGAAATATGCCTACAATGTTCTCCATAACAAAGGGAAAAGACTTTATCAGAGCCTTACTCCCTTGGGGAAAGGGCACTTACTTTTTTCCAGCCCCCTCTCACCCTTCTACTTCATCCAGGTGAAGGGAAAAAATTCTGAACATTTGTAAAATTCACAGCCCAAGGTCATAGGCCCACTAAAAGACTGAGATTTAATTTTAAGATAAAACACTTCCTCTCACTCACACCAAAACACCATGTCAAAATAGGGCTCCAATACAAGAACAGCAGATTATGGTCTGCAGAGCTGCAAGAACAGACTCTGCTTTAGAAGATCTTAGAGAACCCTGAAGACAAAGGGGAGACCACAAGAAGGACACTGAAGACACTTTAAGTCACTAGCCCATACAAAAAACATTAAACACATCTGGTCTCCTAGCCAGATAATAACATAGAAACTCACACCAATGGCCATTTACCACAATTCTTATTATCCAATACATTATGTCGAGCTTAAAAAAATAAAAATAAATAATAAATAATAAATAATAATAATACAAGGCATACTAAAAGTCAAAAAAGAAAACAATCTAAAGATTCAAAACAAGCATCAAAAGCAGACTCAGATATGACACAGGTATTGGAATATCAGAATATTTAAAATAACTAATTAATATGTTAAAGAATTTAATAGAAAACAGACAACATGCAAAAACAAATAGGCAATGTAGCACAGAGATGGAAACTCTAAACATCGAAAAGAAATGCAGGAAATTAAAAATACTGTAACAGAAATAAAGAATCTTTTTGATGGGCTCATTAGTAGACTGAACACAGCTAAGGAAAGAATCAGTGAGTCAAAAGATGTATGAATAGAAACTTCCAAACTGAAATGCAACGAAATAAAAAATGAAAAGGAAACTAGGATATCCAAGAACTATGGTAAATTCAAAAGGCATAAAATACACACATTTGGAATACAGTAATAATAAAAAGTAGAATGGTAATATTCTGGGATAAATATTGAAAGTAGTAATGTCTGAGAATTTTCCAAAATTAATGACAGATACCAAATCACAAATTAAAGAAAGTCAGAGATGCCTAACAGAATAAAAGTCAAAACACAGAGGCATTTCATTTTCAAACTGCAGAAAATCAAAGACAAACTACTAAAAGAAGCTGGGGGGATGGGAGCACCTTACCTATAGAGGAAGAAGAAGAATTACAGCAGACTCCTCACCACAAACCATGCAAGTAAGATAAAAGAGTGCTGTGAAATATTTAAGGGGCCAAAAGAAAAATGTGCCATTCTAGAATTCTGCATGTAGCAAAATTATCCCTAAAAAGTGAAAGAGAAACAATTTCTCAAACAGGAACAGAGAATTTATCAGATGTGCTCTGCAAGAAATAATTAAGAGAAGTTCTTCAGGAAGAAGGAAAATAATATAGGTCAGAAATTCAGATCTATTAGGAATACATTAAGGTAAAATACAATATTTTACTTTTATTTTTAATTGATTTAAAAGATACTTTGTTGTTTAAAGTAAGAACAGACACAATGTATCAGAGGATTAATAACATTTGGAAAAGTGAAATGAACTTCATAAGAGACTGGAGGGAGGAACTGGGAAGATTCTGTTACAAGGTACATCTACTTCACGTTAAGTGTTACAGTGTGAATTGCAGATGGATTTAGATTAGATTAAAATGTATATTTTTGAGCTTTATGGCAAGCAGGAAAAGTTTTTTAAAAGAAGCCTAAGTGATATTCTAAGAGAGGAGATAAAATGGACCATGAAAAAAGGTCCAAGTGAAACAGAGAAAGCACAACAAAAAGATGGTGAATGAAGCAACAAAGAACAAGTACAACAAACAGGAAACAGTAATAAACATAGCAGATATTAATCCAGTCACATCAATAATCACTTTAAATGTGAATGGTCTGAATACATGAATTAAAAGGAAGGAATTGTCAAAGTGAACGAAAACAAATGAGCTATATGTTGTCTACAAGAAACTCACTTTAAATATAAAAACTCAGATTAAAGCAAGGGGACAGAAAAAGGTATGCCATGCTAACAATAATCTAACCTAAAGTGGCTATATTGATTTAAGGCACAGTGGACTTCGGAACATTATCAGGAATAAAAAGAGACATTACATAGCGATAAAGGAGTCTAATTCTTCAAGAAGGCATCGCCATCATTAATTTGTATGTACCCAGTAAAAAAGCATCAACATATGTAAGCCTAAAACTGATGGAGCTGCAAGGGAAAATATACAAACCCATTTCAACATACTTTTTTTCGGTCATTTGATACATCAAGGAGGCAGAAAATCAGTAAAGATTTTTGTTGATCTGAAAAGCACTGTTAATCAACCTGTTCTAGTTGATATTTATAAAATCCTCCACCCAATAATGATGTACACACTCTTGAGTAGACGTTCTCCTCAAGATTGCATGGAATAATCACCAAGATAGACCACATTCTAGGCCATAAAGCAAACATTATCAAATTAAAAAAAGAGAGAAAGAAAGAAATTATACAAATTATATTCTCAGACTACAATGGAAGTAAGCTAGAAATTAACAACATAAAGAAAGCTCGAAATCTCCAAACATTTGGAGATTGAACAACTCACTTCTAAGTAACACATGAGTGAAAGTGATAGTCTCAAGACAAATAAAAAATTATTTTAATCTAAAACTTATCAAAATTTGTGGAGGCAGCACAAGCAGTGCCTAGAGGGAAATTTGTAGCATCATTAAAGGCATATATTAGAAAGGAAAAATATCTAAAATCAGTAATCTAAATTTTTCCTTAGGAAAGTAGAGACAGAAGAACAATTTAAGCCTAAAGCAATCAGAAGAAAATAAAAATTGGAGCAGAAATCATGAAATCAAAACAGAAAAATAATACATATAATCAATAAAACCAAAAGCTGTTTCTTTGAAAAGATCTATAAAATAATACGGGTGGGGAGGGAAGAAGGACACAAATTACCAATATAAGAAAGAAAAGATGGATTCTTAATGCTGATCTTTGCATATAAAAAGGATAAGAAAGAAATGCTAAAAAATAACTCTATACCCACATATTTGATAAGTTAGATGAAATGGACCAATTTCTAAAAGGTATAAACTACCAAAGCTCACACAAGGAAAAATAGATATTCTGAATATATTTATTAATATGTAGCTATTAATGAATCTGATAAAGGAATTAAGTCAATAATTAATAACCTTCAAAAAAGGAAAGCACGATACCCACATAGTTTCACTGGTGGATTCTATCAAATACTTAGGTAAGAACTGATACCAATTCTCCACAATTTCTTCCAACAAATACAAGCAGAGAAAACACTACCTCAACTATGATGCCAGCGTTACCTCAATACCTAAACCAGATGGATATAACAAGAAAGGAAAACTACAAGCCACCATTGCTCATGAACATATGTGAAAAATCTTTGACAAATATTAGCAAACTGAATCCTAAAATACACAAAAAGAATTATCCATCATGACCAAGTTGGGTCAACATCTTCATACATACATTTTGTGTACTTATTCAATTATTATTTCCCTAGGATAAAGTCCCAGAAATAGAATTGCTAGATTGGAGAGTGTGTACAACCTGAGGAATTTTAATACATAGTTTAAAATTACCTACAATAGAGCTAATTTAATTTTTTTCTACGACAAGAATCTAAGCTATTTGAGCCATTTACATATCACCTGTAGTGATTGCTTTTTGTTTCCATTCGTTTTTTCCTCAACCTTTTTTTGTTGTGATTTATATATTAAAGATTTAATAATCTTTGACTTTTTTAAACTGATTTTTACTGGTTTGTCACATGCCTTTTAGCTCTATTTTTGGTGTTTTAGCCATAAGGAATTTTTTTATACATATGTAATTATATATCTAAATAAGGGGCGCCTGGGTGGCTCAGTCGGTTAAGCAGCCAACTTCGGCTCAGGTCATGATCTCACGGTCTGTGAGTTCAAGCCCCACGTCGGGCTCTGGGTTGACCGCTCAGAGCCTGGAGCCTGCTTTGGATTCTGTGTCTCCCTCTCTCTCTGCCCTTCCCCTGCTCATGCTCTGTCTCTATGTCTCTTAAAAATAAATAAAAATGTTAAAAATATATCTAAATAATTCATGGTATGCTCTGGAATAATAATCCCTTTCCCCCACTGACTTTAGTTTTTAAATTTGTCACTAGATTATAAACTCGGGTTTTTTTTACTAATACCTATTTATTTTGAGCGAAAGAGAAAGTGCACGTGTGCACACGATCAGGGGAGAAGCAGAGGGAGAGGGAGAGAGAATCCCAAGGATGCTCTGCACTCAGTACAGAGCCCAATGCAGGCTCGATCCCAGGAACCATGAGATCATGACCTGAGCCAAAATCAAGAGCCAGAGGCTTAACTGACGGCCTCCCAGATGCCCCTCTGGGTCTTTTATTGTATTTTGTCTCATTCTTTTGAGATGTGTATCTTCTCTGATTTCAGAACCAGCAGGCTTTAGTTATGGAAACTGCATATTACCTTTTAAATTTAATATTTTATTCCTTTAAATTAAATGTAAAATTAATAAGCTCTAAGAAAAAAAAGTTTCATGCTGATTTCTTTCTTTTAAATATCATTAGAAATATGCCATTTTTCTTTTTTCTTTTTTCAAGTTTATTTCTTTTGATAATCTCTACCCCACTGTGGGGCTCGAACTTACAACCAACCCCAAGAACAAGAGTCGCTTGCTCTTCCGACTTAGGCACCCCTATACTGATTAAGTTTAAACTGAATTGCAATTTAGAGAGAAACAAGAGCTTTACACTCTTTCCACAGATTGTCTTATTTGTTCCAATATACAGAGGTGTAAGAAGTGCATGATACATTTATTTTATTTCACATTTTTGTTGCTTTTTAAAATAACAAAAGTATTTAAATTTTTGTTTATTTGCCACTTATTATTCTAGGCATGGGGCAAAGCTATCGTGTTTTGTTTTCTTTTGGTTTTTTTGCATATGGATTTTGAAACCAACCACATTTCAACTCATTCCCTTCCAGATAATTTTTTTAAGTAGGCAGTTATATTATTGCAAATAGCAATGATTTTTATGTTTACTTACCAAAGTTTTTATACCTCCTTTTTCTTCTTTTTTTAATCTTTAGCTCCTTGAGTACGATGTCCTGAACAGTGTGCAATAATAACAATCGTCTGCATCTCTACCTGCATTTGGATTTTAATGGAAAAGCCCACTGATGAATAGCTGGTTAGTGGGATCTGGCCTCTCAGAACACAGTGCAATAAGACAGCATTAATAAAATGTTAGCCCAAAACAAAAACACTGGAAATGTAACTGTTCCAAATAACTAATAATATTCATTTGGGGTGCCAGGGTGTCTCAGTCAGTTAAGGTCAGGTCTTGACCTCAGCTCAGGTCTTGGTCTTGAGCTTGAGTTCAAGGCCCACATTGGGCTCCATGTCAGGCATAGAGCCTACTTAAAAAAAAAAGTCAAGGAAGTGTCCTTCTACTCCTGGTGTTCCAAAACAATATATCAATGATGTATATTGTGATTCATCGAATGCATTTACTACATTTTATTGGGATTAACAAACAATTTTTATCCTTTGGATTTTCTAAGAAACATTCCTACATGGTTGGTCATTATAAAATGTGTAATTTATTCGTGCTTCTTTATATGGCTGAATAAAATTTGCTAATATTTTACTCTTTTAGTAAATAGTAATATTTTACTATTTACAGAAAGAAGTACTCTGTATTTATAAAAAAAGTTAAATTGGTGTGTAGGATCTGCATGTGTATGCTTGTACCTTCCATTTTCGTACCATTTTTAGATGGAAAATTTTCAATTCTTTTTATAAAATAGTTCCAGCGATGTAGAAATATTCATCCCTTGAAGGTTCCTAGAAATTCTAGCAATTCTATGGAATAGAAGCTTTGAGTATATTTTTCTAAATGTGTGTGTTTGCTTTTTTGAAGGTAAATTTTGAATAACTTATTTCTATGTTATTGTGCTAGAAAAATCATGTTTCATTAAAATTTTCAAATTTGTATGATATGGTACTCTATTCCATTTTTCTAAAATTATACTCCTAATTTGAAGTTATACCACATATTTTCCATATAATATATTGTAATTTCCTGAGTTTTTTTCTTGATTAACATTGCCAGGGGGTTCTTAAGTCTTTTGATCTTTTCAGAGCCAGGTCTTATATGTATCATATCTACTTTTTTCTTCTAATTCATTCATTTCTGTTTAAATCTTAACTATTTTTCCTAATTTTCTTTGACTTTTTCTTTTTTTTTTCAAGTTTCTTAAAGTGAATATTAATTTGTTTCCACTTATATATTTCTTTATAACAAAATTATTTTAGCACTATGGATTTTCTTCTGAGTATACCTTTCTCTACATTCTATATGTTCTATTTATTTCCATAATTAGTTTTTCTCTTTATCAAAGAAATATAATAGCTCTAAGCTGCCAAGTGCCATTTTCCTTCAGAGGGCTTTAGGAAAAGTGTAGGAGTATTTAGATTTGTCACAAATACCGAGAGGGGCTACTGGCATTATATACTCAAAGATTAGGTTTGCCAAATGTCCTACAATGTATAGGATGCCCAATGCCAATAATGACCCTATTTGGAAACACGACAACATGTGCAGTATACAACATAGACAACAAATTCTCCCACAGCCCCATCCCTACTCCCACTACCCTAAGACAATCATTTTTATTGCTTTGGCTGTTATTTCGGGATTTTCTCCACATCACTAAGTAATAGACATCTAATGCATATTGTCAACTGTGTTAGACTTCCTACTAATTATTCTGTTAGATGAAAATCTCTTAGGTTTCTACTTCCCCTCTTTCCATTTTCCCAATATTGTTACAAGTTTTATGGTATACATATATATATATTATACATATATTATATATAATATATAATATTTTTATTATAGCTATGTAGATAATTTTTACTCTGAAGTATATTATGACTTAATTCCTTTTCTAGTGCTTCTTCTGGTTCTTCCTGGAATTACGTAATACCTCTCTTTTATTTCATTTTCTTTGACTTCTTTAAATCTATAGATGCCTTCTACATCCTTCACAATATTATGAAAACACTGCTCAATACAATCTTCTACACTGTCATACTGATAAGTTTTTGGTTCCACTTTTGGACTAGAAATACCTCCATTCTTCTAAGGAACCCTCTTACCTTCTGACTGTCATTGGACTGGATTCTAAGCCTTCAACAGAGTTGTCATCCTGGGATTCCTCTTCACTTTCTGCCATGCTGTATCCTGTTTGGTGTTGTTTGGATCTTAGGTGTACCTCATTCTTGGTTTATGTACTTGTTTTGATAGGAACACATTTTTCCTTAGGTTCTGAAGAAGTACCACACGGGAGATAAAATTTTAAAGACTTAATGTGTCTGATAATATCTTATTCTGCACTTACATTGATTGATAGTTTGGCTAGGCATAGAATTCAATATTTATTTTGAGCCACTCAAATCCTTTATACCTAACCTGTTTTTTTTTTAATTTTAGTAGCTTTTAGGGTCTTCTGGTATTCTAAAGTATCGCAGTTAAAGGTCTTTATATGATATTTCTAATGATGTGTGCTGAATATTCAGCAAACTTTTTTACATCACTCCCTTTTGGATAATTTCTTTTATCATGCTTTGATAATTTCCTCCCCAAATTGTCTATTGTCATGCTCTCTCCCCAATTGTCATGCTCTCTCGGTGAAATTTCTACTGTTAGACGCTATTTATCTGGAGTTAATTCTCTAATTTTCTTATCTTCCCTATCTTATTGTCATTTTTTATGATTTTCTACATAGTGGAAGATTTCTTTACCTTTTACTTTCAAACTCATTATTGAATTCTTAATTTCATTTCTAATATCTTTATTTTTCAATAACTCTATTTTTCTGATTCTTTTTGTAACATTCTCTTCTTTTTCCCATGGGCTCCATAATTTCTCTGGAAATTATCTTTTAAAACATAAGTTGTAATTTCTTTGAAATTTTCATTTGTTTTCTATATTATCTGTATATTTCTATATGTTTTTAAAAAATTTTTTCCCTCCAAGATTTTATTTATATTCAAGTTAGTTAACATATGATATAATATTGGTTTCAGGAGTAGTGATTCATCCCTTACATACAACGCCCAGTGCTTATCATAACAAGTGCCCTCCTTAATGCCCATCATCCATTTAGCCCATCTCCCCACCTACTTCTACACCATCAACCTTCAGTTTTCTCTTTGTATTTAAGAGTCTCTTATGGTTTGCCTCCCTCTCTGTTTTCATCTTATTTTGTTTTTCCTTCCCTTCTCCACTGTCCATCTGTTTTGTTTCTTAAATTCCACACATGAGTGAAATCATATATTTATCTTCCTCTGATTGACTTATTTTACCTAGTATAAAACATTCTACTTATATCCACAATGATGCAAATGTCAAGACTTCATTCTTTTTTTATGGCTGAGCAATATTCCATTGTATGTGTATACCACATCTTCTTTATCCATTCATCGGTCAATCATATTTGGCTTCTTTCTATAATTTGGCCATTGTTGATAGTGCTGCTATAAATATTGGGGTGAATTTGCCCCCTTTGAATCAGTATTTCTGTATTCTTTGGATAAATACCTAGGAATGCAATTGCTAGGTTGTGGGGTAGTTCTATTTTTAATTTTTTGAGGAACCTCCATACTGTTTTCCAGAGTGGCCACAACCAGTTTGCATTCCCAACAGTGTCATATCTCCATATTCATATCTTCACCAACATATGTTGTTTCCTGAGTTGTTAATTTTAGCCATTCTGACAGGTGTGGTTTCGATTTGTATTTCCTTGATGATGAGAGATATTGAACATTTTTTCATGTAACCGTTAGCCATTTGTATGTCTTCTTTGGAGACATGTCTGTTCATGTCTTCTGCCCATTTCTTAACTGGATTATTTATTTTGGGGATGTTGAATTTGGTAAGTTGTCTATAGCTTTTGGATACTAGTCCTTTAATATGTCATTTACAAATGTCTTCTCCCATTCCATAGGCTGCCTTTTAGTTTGTTAATTATTTCCTTCACTGTGAAGAAGCTTTTTGTCTTGATGAAGTCCCAATAGTTCATGTTTGCTTTTGTTTCCATGCCTCTGGAGACACGTCTCGTAAGAAGTTGCTACAGCTGAGATTAAAGAGGTTGCTGATTGTGTTCTCCTCTATAATTTTGATGGCTTCCTTTCTCACACTTAGGTCTTTCATTCATTTTGAATTTATTATGGTGCATGGTGTAAGAAAGTGGTCCAGTTTCAATCTTCTTTATGTCAGTGTTTAATTTTCTCAACGCCATTTATTGAAGAGACTTTTTTCCATTGGATATTCTTTCCTACTTTGTCGAAAATTGACTGACAATATACTTGTAGGTCCAGATCTGGATTCTCTATTCTGTTCCTTTGATCTATGTGTCTGTTTCTGTGCCAGTACCATACCGTCTTGATGATTACAGTTTTGTAATACAGCTTGAAGTCTGGAATTGTGATACCTCCAGCTTTGGTTTTCTTTTTCAACATTACTTTGACTATTCAGTGTCTTTTCCATACATATTTTAGCATTGTTTGTTCTAGTTCTGCAAAAAATGCTGGTGTTATTTTGATAGGGATTTCATTAAATGTGTAGATTGCTTTTGGTAGTATCGACATTTTAACAATATTTGTTCTTCTAATCCATGAGCATGGAATGTTTTACCATTTTATTGTGTCTTCATCAATTCCTTTCATAAGCGTTCTATAGTTTTCAGAGTACATATCTTTTACCTCTTTAATTAGATTTATTCCTTGGTATCTTATGATTTTTGGTGCAATTGTAAATGGGATTGATTCCTTCATTTCTCTTTCTGTTTCTTCATTATTGGTGTATAGAGTTGCAAAAGATTTCTGTATGTTGATTTTATATTTTGCAACTTTGCTCAATTCATGTATCAGTTCTAGCAATTTTTTGGTGAAGTCTTTTGGATTTTCTACATAGAGTATTATTTCATCTGTAAAGAGTAAAAGTTTGACTTCTTCCTTGCTAATTTGGATGCCTTTTGTGTTTTTGTTGTTGTTGTTGTTGTCTGATTGCTGAGGGCAGGACCTCCAGTACTATGTTGAACATCAGTGGTGAGGGTGGACATCCCTGTCTTGTTACTGACTGTAGGGGAAAAGCTCTCAGTTTTTCCCATTTGAGGATGATTTAGCTGTGGGTCTTCTGTATATGGCCTTTAAGATGCTGAGGTATGTTCCTTCTATCCCTACTTTCTTGAGGGTATTTATTAAGAAAGCATGCTGTATTTTGTCAAATGCTTTTTCTGCATCTATTGAGAGGATCATATGAGTATTATTTCTTTTATTAATGTGGTGTATCACATTGATTGATTTACAGATATTGAACCACCTCTGCAGCACAGGAATAAATCCCACTTAATCATGGTGAATAATTCTTTTAATGTACTGTTGGATTCAATTTGCTAGTATCTTGTTGAGAATTTTTGCGTCCAGGCTCATCAGGGATATCAGCGTGTAATTCTCCTTTTTGTGGGGTCTTGTCTGGATTTTGAATTGAGGTAATACTGGCCTTATACAATGAGTTTGCAAGTTTTCCTTCAATTTCTACTTTTTGGAACAGTTTCAGAAGAATAGTTATTAATTCTTCTTTAAATATTTGGTAGAATTCCCCCTGGGAAGCCATCCAACCCTGAATCCTTTCTTGTTAGATTATTGATTCAATTTCTTTGCTGGTTATGAGTTTGTTCAAATTTTCTATTCCTTCCTGTTTCAGTTTTGGTAGTTTATATGTTTCTAGGAATTTATCCACTTCTTCCAGATTACCTAATTTGCTGGCATAATTTTTCATAGTATTCTCTTACTATCGTTTGTATTTCTGCAATATTGGTTGTGATCTCTTCTCTTTTATTCATGATTTTATTTATTTAGGTCCTTTCTCTTTTCTTTTTGATAAGTCTGGCTAGGGGGGTTATCAATTTTGTTAATTATTTCAAAGACCAGCTCCTCATTTCATTGATCTATTCTACTGATTTTTTTCTATACCATTTATTTCTTCTTTATTCTTTATTATTTCCCTTCTGCTGCTTGTTTTAGGCTTTATTTGCTGTTCTTTTTCCAACTCCTTTAGGTATAAGGTTAAGTTGTGTACGTAAG
The DNA here is from genome assembly GCA_004024585.1 of Paradoxurus hermaphroditus. Taxonomy (NCBI): domain Eukaryota; kingdom Metazoa; phylum Chordata; class Mammalia; order Carnivora; family Viverridae; genus Paradoxurus; species Paradoxurus hermaphroditus. The sequence continues at coordinate 15,696 of PITB01027126.1, forward strand.
ACTTTTGTTCTTTCTTAAAGCCTATATTGCTGCCTACTTCCCTCGTAGGACTACCTTTGCTGCATCCCATTGTTTTTGGACTGTCATGTTTTCATTTTCATTTTCTTTCATGTATTTATTTTTATTTTTTCTTTAATTTTCTGATTAATGGATTCATTCTTTAGGAGGATGTTCTTTAACATCCATGTATTTGAGGTCTTTCTAAATTTTTTTCTTGTGGGTGCCTTCAAGTTTCATAGTGTTGTGGTCTGAAAATATGCATAGTAGGCCTCAATCTTTTTGTACTGGTTGAGGCCTGATTTGTGACCCAGTATGTGATTGCTTCTGGTGAATGTTCCAAGTTTCAATACACTTGAAAAGATTCTGTATTCAGCTGCTGTGGGATGAAATGTTCAAATTATATCTGTTCATTCCATCTGGTCCAGTGGGTCATTCAAAGCCATTGTTTCCTTGTTTATCTTCTGCTTAGCTGATCTATCTGTTGCTATAAGTGGAGTGTTAAAGTCCCCCATGACTACTGTATTATTATCAATGACTTTCATTAATTTTCTTATTAATTGATTTATATAGTTGGCTTCCTTCAAGTTGGGGGCATAAATATTTACAATTGTTAAATCTTCTTATTGGATAGACATCTTTATTACGATAGAGTGCTCTTCTTCATCTCTTATTACAGTCTTTGGTTTAAAATACAGTTTTTCTGACATATGTATGGCTATTTTCTTTTGATGTCCATTAGTAGGATAAATGGTTCTCCACCCCCTCACTTCCAGTTTGGAGGTGTCTTTGGGACTAAAATGAGTCTCTTGTAAGCAGCATAAATAGGTCTTTTTTTTTTTTATATCCATTCTGATACTCTATGTCTTTTGATTGGACCATTTAGTCCATTTACATTCAGAGTAATTATTGATAGATATAAATTTAGTGCCATTGAATTACCTGTAAGGTCACTGTTCCTGTATACTGTCTCTGTTCCCTCCTAGTCTTTGTTCCTTTGGGTCTCTCTTTTCTGCTCAAAGTATCCCCTCTAGTATTTCTTGCAGAGCTGATCTAGGGTTCACAAACTCCTTTAGTTTTTGCTTGTCTTGGAAACTCTTTATCTCTCCTTCTATTCTCAATGACAACCTTGCTACATACAGTATTCTTGGCTGCATTTTTTTTTCCCATTTAGCATGTTGAATACATCATGCCACTCCCTTCTGGCCTGCCAATTTTCTATGCACAGGCCTGCTGCTAACCTTATACATCTACCTTTGCAGGTTAAGGACATTTAGTACATAGCTGATTTCAGGATTCTCCCTTTATCTTTGTATTTTGCAAGTATCACTATGATAGGTCCTGGTGTTGACCTGCTTGTTGATTTTAAGGGGAGTTCTCTGTGACTCATGGACTTGAATGGCTGTTTCCTTCCCCAGATTAGGGAAGTTCTAGGCTTTAATTTGTTCAAATAAACCTTCTGCCCTTTTCCCCTGCTTTTTTTTTCTTCTGGGACTCCTATGATATGGATATTCTTCTTCTTTATGGAATCTCTGAATTCCCTAAGTCTATATTTGTGATCTAATGGTTTCTTTACCTATTTTTTGTTTCATTATTTTCCACAATTTCACCTTCTATATCACCTATTCCTTCCTCTGTTTCTTCCTTTGATTACAACCTACTGCTTTTGATGCATCTCAGTAATAGCATTTTTTATTAGGTTTTTCATCTCTGAAGCAATGGTTTCTCTGGTGTTTTCTATGCTTTTTTTCAACCCACCTAGTATTCTTATGACTGTTGTTCTAAATTCTTGTTCAGGTAAACGTGGATGGAACTGGAGGGTATTATACTAAGTGAAATAAGTCAGTCAGAGAAAGATGGATATCATATGTTTTCACTCATGTGTGGAACTTGAGAGACTTAACAGAAGACCATGGGGGAAGTTAAGGGGAAAAATAGTTTCAAAGAGAGAGGGAGGAAAACCATAAGAAACAAATATAGGTGCATCTGGATGGCCCAGTCAGTTAAGCATCCAACTTCAGCTCAGGTCATGATCTCACAGTCAGAGAGTTTGAGCTCCATGTCAGGCTCTATGCTGACAGCTCAGAGCCTGGAGCCTGCTTGGGATTCTGCGTCTCCCTCTCTCTCCCCTCCCCAACTCATGCTCTGTGTCTCTCTGTCTCTCAAAAATGAATAAATGTTTTTTAAAAAGAAAAGAAACTCTTAAATACAGAGAACAAACTAAGGGTTGATGGAGGGGCAGTGGGGGAGGGGAAAGTGAGTGATGGGCATTGAGGAGGGCTCTTGTTGGGATGAGCACTGGGGTTGCACGTAAGCAATGAATCATGGGAATCTACTCCCAAAGCCAAGAAAACACGGTATACACTGTATGTTAGCTAACTTTACAAAAAATATATTAACAAAATAAAAAAATAAAAAATAAATTCTTGTTCAGATATATTGTTTATGTCTGTTCTGAACAAATTCCTGGCTGTGATTTCTTCTTGATCTTTTTCTGAGGAGAACTCTTTTGTCTTGTCATTTTGTCTAGGTTTCTTTCTTTTGTATGTTATGAAAGCTTGTTATGTTTCCTGCTCCTGAGAGTAATGCTATATTAGAAGGGGTCATATACTGTCCAAGACCTGGTGCTTCAGGAAGTATTTCTGGTGTATGCTGTGTGCACACTGCTGTTGTGTTTTGGCTGCTCTTCCCTACTGGTTGGTCCTCTGCAGAGTTCCTCTTACTTGCAGTGGGGAGTATTTAGATCTTTAATGAGGTGTGCTTTGATCTGTTTGTTAAAATAAGCCTGATTTTTTAAAAAGGGGGTGGGGGAGGTGGGAAGGCTGATCCAAAAAAAGAAAAAGGAAATGGAACAAAGAAAACAAACAAAAATATATAAGCCTGATTCCAAAGAATAAGAAAGAAACAAAGAAAGAAAAAAAAGGAACCCTGATCCAAAAAAACAAGAATAGGAAACAAAAAAACAAACAAACAAAAGAACTGTAAGCCTGATTCCAAAGGAAAAAAAAAAAGTCTGATCCTATTTCCACTGGAACGGAAGCTGACGCTTTGAAGCACTCTATGATCAGGAGAGTTGGGTGCATGTGGGGGGCCTGTGTTGGTTCCTGGAGGAGAGGCCTGCTTGGCCGCTCACAGTCAGACCTGCCCTAGTAAAAGTGCCCCTGCAGGGCACAGGAGGGCAGGGTTTGGTGAGCGGCCCCAGCCTCTGCTGAGGGCACTGTGTTGCTGTGAAGTCGGACCATGCTGGTAGGTGGCGATGGGGGGGCCGGGGTGGGGGAAGATGGTGTCACCTCGCGCTCTCCCTCCAGGGGAGGATATTTGCACCCATGGCTGTTCAGCAAGTCCTTACAGAAAAGCAAACAATCTCCCTTCCTGTGTCTCAGGTTTCTGTCAGAGCCCTGCCTCAGTCATTCCGTGCCCAGGCTGTCAATACACCCAGAGCCACAGTTCTCTTGTGTTTTATCTCTGGCATGCAGCTAGGATTCAAAACTCCAAAACCTTCAAGGACCAGGCAAGGCACTGACCTGCTCCCCTCCTCTGGAGGACAGACTCGCAGGAGCACTTTGCCTGGTGCCGTTTTGTCCCAGAAAAGCAGTTGCAGGACCACACAGAGGCCGAGAGCTTATGGTGAAGCACAGTGAGTAGCTGCAGTCAGGTTATTTGCCCTCTGCGCATGCCTCTGTCCCCTGCTGCTGATGGCCACTCAATGGCTCCCTCCGGGTCTTCTGTCCTTGAAGGGGCAATATACCCTCTTCCGAATGTACTTTAGAAAGAGGAATGTTCTCTCCCAGTGCAACCCAGGGGATCCCCACACCACACTGTCAGCAAATGGCATGGACTTCTAAAACCTCAGAATTTGAGCTCCACTGTATGCAAAAACTTGCAATACTCCATTCCTCTCAATTCCCCAGGTGTGGGGAATAAATTTAGGATTTCCCCGGCCTTGCGCCAATGGGATAACAAGGCATGAAAGACTACAAAGCCAAGGGATGCTCTCACCCGAGTTTGGGTAAACAAGATAAGGCAACCAAGAATAGGGAGGTGCAAAGGCACCTCAGAATAGAGAAGGGGTACAGAGCCCCCAGAATAGGGAGGGGCAAAGGCCCCAAAACAGAGAGTGGTGCAAAGGCACTCAATACAAAGATATATGAGGTAAGCAAGATTAGGCATTCAGGGCAAAGCAGCCCCCAATTTAGTACTATAACCAAAAGCTGCTTTCACAGGAAGGAAGGACCAAATTAGGCAAGCACGTACACAGGGCTATAGACCGCTGTAGCTGCGGGTGATGCTGCCCAGAGCTGAGCTGATTTACAAAAGAAAAGGTGCCTTGTTAACCTTAAGGTTATTTTCCCTATCTGTCTTGTCCCCTAGGCTAGCTAAGATAAACAGACAAGGTGCCTCCTGCCTGCCATTAACAACCATCTGCCCATTTGCTCAGCACCAGGATTTTGTTTTATATTGACCCAAACCCCAAACACTGTATATCTTCAAAACCCCCTTTTCCTCATGCCCATGAGTTGGTGTTTGCTGATTCATTGTCTCCTTGTGCACGTCCATCATGTTTGTACGTCTTCTGATCTTAATAAATACAGGGCAAGGACCTTTACTCAGGGTTCTTGTCCTTTCCCGGACATTAGCTATCGCTCTCTCCTATTTTCATCCTGCGTCCGCTCTCTCTCACTGGCCAAGACAGAACTTTAGACTTAGAGTCTACAACACCCAGTCAATGGTTTTGGGTGAGAGTTCTTCTTGTGTGAACCTGACACGCTGCTGTCTCTCCCCCTCTCCTCTGTCTGTCTTCTCTCCACAAAAAGGGCTCCCTCCCCTCCATGGCACCATGGCTTTTCTCTCCCACAATTCATGTCTCCACCCCTCCTACCTGCCACATTCTCTCCCTCGAGTCAGGCAGATTGTTCTCTTA
>PITB01027127.1:0-20627 GCA_004024585.1 Paradoxurus hermaphroditus
TCCCTGTGACAGCAGCCTTAGGTAGTTGAGTACACCTTGAAAATCCATTCAAAGCTTCCGAATCCTTACTAATCAGATAGCAACCCTTCAGGCAGGGTGGCCTTACAGGCCTTATGTCTGCACATAAGATATGTCTGTAAGTAACCCCCCCACCCCCAACCCTCACGGTGACAGCCTTATCCCCCGAGCCTCTCCTCCTCGGTGCTTCCCCGGCAATGCCCGTGGCTGCTGAAGCCCCGGAAGATCCAAGGCCACACTTCTCCTTCCCTCTCCAGCCCTGCTTCTAGGCCTGGGAGAGCCCGGGGCTCAGAGTTTGGAAGCTCTGGGAGGCCAGGGTCATGGTCAGGGCTCTCTCTTGCTCACAGTAGGAATCAATAGACTTTGGGAACTTCAGCCCAGAACATTTGGGAAAAGGCACTCAGCGTGGCAAAGAACCCACCTACAAATAAACCTTTGGAACCCGGTCATTTGTGAGTTCAGGGACAGCCTATGTTGGACACTCAGGCCCCCGTTTACAGATAAGGTTGTAACATTGCGGCAGATTGAAACATTCAACGGTCCAGAAGCATGCTGAAAGAACTCATAAAGCAACTCATTTTTCCTCCCACTGAAACTCAGGAATGTCCTTTGAGGACTTTTGCTGAGACACGTGAGTGATTTGCTTTTTAAAATACTGTAAATCGGGACCTCCATGTGATTCTCGCGCAAGCCCAGCAGGTCACGTGCAAAGCCTGTCCGGGTGCCTGATCCTCCTCGTGGTGGAGCGACCAGGGCTCGCCTGGGCCGAGACCCCGATCCACAAAGGGACGGCATGTTGGAGTCCTCCCCCGGGACAGCAAGTTCAACTTGGTCCTCCCTCTGCCCTATTTCAAGAGACGGCGAGGGCCGGAGTCCTTGAATCTGCACGAGCTCCGTGCCCTTGATCCGGCGAGTGTTCCCGCGTGCTGGTCTCCCTGCCCCCCAGCCACTGGCCCAACTTACAACTTGCACGCTGGGCTTCGACACAAGACTGCATTTTATCACTTTATTTATTTATTTACTTTGAAATATTTCTTTATTTATTTCGCGAGTGAGAGAGCAGGAGGGGAGCAGAGAGGGAGAGAATCCCAAGTGGACTCTGCATCGTCAGCGCAGAGCCCGACGACGAGGGGCTGGACCTCACGAACCACGAGATCATGACCTGAGCCGAAATCAAAGAGTCAGATGCTTAATGGGCTGAGCCACCCAGGCGCCCCTAAGCTTGCATTTTAAAAGGAAGCCCATGGCTAACCTAGGTATATGTGTGTGTACCAATTCAAAAACGGCTCCTTGTGGTCTAGGAGAACACTGCAGTGGGTTGAATCGTGCTCTTTCCAAAGACATGCTCCCGCCTTAACTCCTGGAACTTGTCATGTGACCTTATTTGGAAAAAGGGTCTTGGCAGGTGCAATTAAGAATCTTGAGCTGAGGCGTGCCTGCGCAGCTCACCGGTTAAGCCTCTGACTCTTGGTTTCAGTTCAGGTCAGGAGCTCACTCGCGGTTCCTGAGTTCGATCCCCACATTGGGCTCTGCCCGGACAGCGCAAAGCCTGTGTGGGGTTCTCTTTCTCTCCCTCTCTCTCTGCCCCTCCCGCATGCGCTCTTTGTCTCTCTCAAAATAAATAAATAAAAATTAAAAAACATTCTAAAAAAGGAAGCTGGAGCTGAAATCACCCTGGATTATCGGGGTGGACCCTCAATCCACTAGCAAGCATCCTTATAAAAGACAGAAGAGAAGACACGGACACAGAGACAAGGAGAAAGCCATGTGAAGACAGAGGCGGAGATGTGAGTTATGCAGCCAGAAGCCAAGGAATGCCTGATCCCCAGAAGCTGGGAAAGACAAGGCCTTGGTTCTGTTCCAGAGCTCCGGAGGGATCTGCCCCGCCGAGCCTGTGATTTCAGACTTCTGGCCTCCAGAACTGAGATAATAACTTCTACTGCTTTAAACCACCACGTTTCTGGTAATTTGTTACCGCGGCCACAGGAACCTGGTAGAACCATCACGAGGCATTTAGTGTCGCTGAGGGAAAGGACCGGGGAATCCTGTCCGTTACCAAGCCTGGGACCTGCATGTCTTCCGGGTACACGATCTCTGTACCGTGTTAAATAAATATCATCATTCAGCTTCTGGGAGTCTATCCTGAACTACGTAAGAAAACATGGAAAAAACTTTAAATATGTTCATCAGTCCTGTTGGGAATAAAGAAAAGTTGGAAACAATCTGAATGTCTCACCACGGGGCCTCGATTAAATAAATTATGGGGCAGCCATTTAGAGAGTCCTATGTAGCCATTAAAATAATATTACGGAAAAATAACTATGCATGTGGAGAGAGGTTGCCAGTTTACTTGTATAAAAATACATTATGGTATGATCTCATTTAAAAAATACACATGTATATAAATTATGAATAAATACATAGAAAAATCTAGAACGGAATGTCAACGGTGGGTTTTTTCGAGAGAGTGGGTGTTTTAGGTTCTTTGGCTTCCTTGGGTTGTCTGTAATTGGCATGTCATTTATAATAATAATGCAAAGTATTTGTAATAATAATGATTCATATTATTATAATAAAAGCAATGAAAGGCATTTATTTCATTTGGCGGAAGAAAAAAACCCTGAAACTTGGCATCGGTCACACAGCGGGAGGTATTATTTTCCTGCGTGGAGGATTTAGGAAAATGGGCATGAGAAGGGGTCAGTCCAGCACCAGGAGAGCCCTCATTCCTGGGAGCTCAGAAAGATGCGGGGTCCAGAGCGAGCGAGTAAGCAGGGGGATGATAAACTAGACAATTGCAGGACTTGTCAGAACCTTCTGCATGCTAACGCCATGGCAAATCTCCAAGACGCGCTGGGGTTACATTTTCCCTCCCCCCTTATTTGATCACGGGAGCCAGGATCATACAAGAGTACTCCTGCTCTGAGAGGCACGGCTGGGGAAATTCTGGAATACGACTTGACAAAAAGCAGTTCAATGAAGTGAAGAGCAAAACTTCCCAGATCCGAAACGGGGGAGAAAGTGTCCGGTTTACATATTGCTGAGAAACACTGGCCGCTCCCCGTGACCCATAAATCGAACACGAGCCACAGTGTCCTAAAACAGTATTAAAAGTCTGGCAAATAAGAACAAGGAGCAAGGAGCAAGGAGCAGATCGGATATTCTCCCGGCCCTTTGGACTCTGCATTTTAGAAGCCACGCAGAACTGTGAGAGAGGGTCCCGAGAATTCCAGCAACCACTGGAACCTAAGAGGCACTTAAATTACATGCGAGGAACAGCCGAAATGGATGCACGACATGTGTGCCCGAGGGTCAGGGTACACACGAGCAGACTGTCAGCGAACATCTTCCTGGGGCTGACGGGGGCCTGCCAGAGTCAGGGAGGCAGGCCAGGGCTCAGCTCAGCACCCAGGAGGTGCTGTGCCAGAGTACCCCTTTCCAGACTCTGCCTCCACCTCGGGGTGATTATCTGGCCTTCTTTTTTTCCTGCCCAACTCGACGACGGTATTAAATCGGACTCTTCTTTTTTCTTTCCTTTCTTCCCCCTTCATTCTTTTCTCGGGCCCTCCGAAGGCGCCCCTGGGAACGTGGCGGTTTCCCCAGCTCGGTTCGCAGCCCCGCCCCGGCTGGCAGGGGGCGGGGCTCGGGGTTCAGGCCACGCCCCCTTGGGAAACTAGGCTCCTGGATTTTCACTTTCGGCCCCGCCCCGCGACCGAACACCCTGCGCTCCCCGCGGGGTCCTGGCCGCCGTCGTCTTTCTCCTTCCTGTTGTTCTTTCCCCTGCGAAGTCTTGGCTTTCTCTCGGTGCAAGACATTCGGAAGGAGGGGCGGCCCCAAGGGCCTTTGGGAAGCCGGTGTTTGGATTCTTGTGGCTCTTAGGTTCTGTTTTCTCCCACCCGCAGGGAGCTGACGGCCTTGGGCAGCCCCGCCCCGGCGCTGGGCTGCTCCCCGCCCCCCCCCACTCACCCAGACACCGACTGAGAGAGTCTAATTAAGGGTGAAACTGCATCTCTCTCTCTCACACACACACACACACACACACACACACACACACACAAACACGATTTGTGACGTAGAACCACCACCTGCCCGACGGCAGGGTGTCAGGCACCCGGGGCCACAGCTGGACCCCCGCCGCCCCCCTCGCACCTGCTCCCACCTAAACTGAGATGATTTATGTGATCATCTCAGTACTTCTCCGCCGTGTCCTCTGCATTCCGGTCCAGCTGGGCGGGTAAAGTTCGCACCCTTAGTCTCTAGTATAGAACCGGGGTGTCCCTGTACTTGATTATCCGGATTGGGACACTTGAGTGAGTGAAGGCGTCGCCTTTAAGAATTATGTCGAGAAATTTGCATCACCCCGCCGACCGGATGTGCGCTCTCTCGGTATGTGGGTTCTCTGTGGGCTGGCCTCGCCTTACCTCTGACCCCTTCGGAAGAAGGTGGTCCTCCTGGAACCCCAGCACCCACCCCAACTAGAGACCCCAGGCTCCCGGTAGCACTCGAAATTTCATCATGTGCTGCACTCTCTTTCTTGTTAAAAAAAACCGTTTATTTACTTAGAGAGAGTGTGTGCACACGGGCGCGTGAGCAGAGGAGGGGCAGAGAGAGGGAGAGGGAGAGGGAGAGAGAGAATCCTAAGCCAGCTCCACACTGTCAGCGCAGAACCCGACTGGGGGACTCGATCTCAGGAATCATGAGATCATGACCATTCCTCTGCCGTCTTCACACAGCTCACGCCCTTCCTTCTGGGGTCAACTTAGATATTACTTGCTTGAGCACTCTTACACCCCACGTGGGGTTAGTCATCCCACCAGGGCCCCTCACACCCCGCGGGGCAGTATTTTTTTGTAATCTGTTGACTGGTGTGTAGCTCTTCTCCCAGGAGCCTGAAAGAAGGGAGCCCCCGGGCAGGGACCCCATTTCCTTTTCCACTACGTTTAGAGGCTGAGGTGCCTAGTTAGAGGCCGGGGCAATCACGCAGCAAACGTTTGTCTCAAAAACAACGTACGAAATGCTGTTAGTTGCTCTCCAAGATTCGTCCCACAAATCCTGCCTGAGCACTGAGCTGGCGATCGCTGGGCACAGAGATCAAGACGAGCTTGCCCTCCGCCTGCTGCCTTGCTGGTGGGATCCATTCTTCTCCAAGCACCTGCGCTTCGGGGGGCGTGTTCCTGCAGCAGCGGGGTGACTCCATGATTTATTTATTTAATATATTATTATTTATTTCAACGTTTTTATTTTTACTTTTCAGAGAGAGAGAGAGAGAGAGAGAGTACGTGGGGGAGGGGCAGAGAGAGAGGGAGACACAGAATCCAAAGCAGGCTCCAGGCTCTGAGCTGTCAGCGCAGAGCCCGAGGGGGGGCTCGAACCCAAGAACCGCGAGATCATGACCCAAGCCTAAGTCGGACGCTTAACTGACTCAGCCACCCAGGCCTCCCATGACTTCCGACCTTTCAAGTGTTAAGCGTTTCACCAGGAACCCCCGCAGCACAGCGGGGAAGGCCCATCTCCTGTCTCCGTTCGGCTGCTGTAGACAAGCGTCTGGAGGGCTAGGGCCAGCTGGAAACAGCTTTCGGTTTGGACAGCGGCCGCTCTCAAGCTCTGTCCCGACCAGAGCGATCTTGGCAGTCAACTTGGGACGAAATAAATAGAAGTCCAGCAGGAGAGACCGGGCATCCCGGGGAGAATAACGTGGAGAGCCCCGAGCACCCTCTTCATGTGAGACTTTCCAGAGGGTAAAGGACATCGGCTCAGAGTTTTCTCTTGGGGGCCCCCGATGCCACCTGCCAGCCACCGTCCATCGGGAGTTACTAGCTGAGCGGCAGTAATGTGTGCACGCTTTTTTCACACCAAGAGCAAGAGTGATTTTTTTTTGGGGGGGGAGGGGGGAGGGAGAAAAGCGGCCCTCGGGGACTAAGATAAAGGATGAAACTTGAGACTCCATTGTATTTTGCCCACAAGCACCAAGCTAGTGTTGACCAACCCTGCCATCTGAGAAAGCGTGTCGGGCTGGAAGACTCAGGCTCTCGTCCCTGTTTCCCCAGCAATCTTCCACTTGACTTTGGGTAATTTAAGATGTTTGTTTTTTAATTTTTTAAGTGTTTATTTATTTTTTATTTTTTTTAAACATTTTTTATCTGTTATTGAGAGACAGAGAAAGTCAGAGCATGAACATGGGAGGGGCAGAGAGAGAGGGAGACGCAGAATCTGAAGCAGGCTGCAGGCTCTGAGCTGTCAGCACAGAGCCCGACGCGGGGCTCGAACTCACAAACTGCAAGATCACGACCTGAGCTGAATTAGGACGCCCAAAAGACTGAGTGACCCAGGTGCCCCAAATGTTTATTTATTTTTGAGAGAGAGAGAGAGAAGGAGAGAGAGAGAGAGAGAGGGAGGGAGGAGGGAGAGAATGACTGGGGAAGGAGCAGAGAAAGAGAGAGACACAGAATTCCAAGCAGGATCCAGGCTCTGAGTCGATAGCACAGAGCCTGATGCAGGACTTGAACTTATGAACTGCAAGATCACGACCTGAGCCGAAGTCAGACACATAACCGACTGAGCCCCCCTGGTGCCCTGACTTTGGGCGATTTAGTATAATTTCTGGAGCTTCATATTTTGTTTTGCGTTCAAGTGAAGACAATAGTGGGAATTAAAAGCTGTGTGTCAAGTCAGATGCGGGTAACATAGCTATAAAAATTCAGCGCGTGTTATAAACTGCAAAAAATATTACATGAAAGTATAAAGGGGTTTAAAAGTTTTCTTTAATGTTTATTTATTTTTGAGAGAGAGAGAGAGAGAGAGACAGAGTGCGAGTGAAGGAGGGGCAGACAGAGAGGGAGACAGAATCTGAAGCAGGCGCCAGCCTCTGAATTGTCAGCACAGAGCCCGATGTGGGGCTTGAACCTGCAAACCCTGAGATCATGACCTGAGCCGAAGTTGGACGCTTAACCGACTGAGCCACCCAGGAGCCCCAGAATAAAGGAGTTTTATAAAAAACTTCACAAATCAGACTGGTAGCTGAGGGGTAGAAGTTCCATCTGCCCCATCAAGGGTCTGGCCAAATGCCCTTTTTCTTGCCTTTAGCATTTCCCGTGCGGGTCGCATACAGGCCTGGTGTCTGACGTAACCAAGGCATTGAGACGCCAGGTTGCTCTGTGGAAAGGGGGTGTATGGAGAGAGGAGGTACCATGTTTCCCTTGACTTGATCTCTCAGCCAAAGACATGGGAAAACCCATCCGACTGGGTATGTTTCGCATCGTGGCACAGGAACAAATTCACAAAAAGAAAAATACCAACACCGATCGCAGGCTGTCAACGACACACACAAAATCGGAGCCAGAAGACCTTGATCTCAATGGCGAAGTGATATTCTGTCCCCACCCTCCTGTCCTTTCCTCTAAACCTCTCCCTCTCTGCCAGATCTCATACCCACCTCATCCCATTCCCTGTACGTGACTGACCTCTCCTCCCGCTTCACAGAAAGAACAGAGGCCCCCAAAGCGGGGCCTTCACAGCTTACTGTCTCTCACCATCCACCCCATCACGAAGTGGCCTGTCTCCACACTCACTCCCACCCCCCTCACCACCACCGCATCCAGGGAGAAGCGGTTGTCTTCTCTGTACAATCCTAATTCTTCCACCTCTGGAATGTTATCCTGTTTCCTGCAGAGTTCCATTCTATGGAAGAAACCCTTTCCTCTGTCTTTAACCTCTTCTCTACTTGATGTTTCCATGCAGACTACCAGGTGGACCCCACACTCTAAGTATCGCTCTGTTTTTCTCTTTCCCTTGGGAGCTATGCTTTTGAGAAGAATAATTGACTCTCATGTTTTTTGTTTCTTGGTCTTCCATGTCTTCTGTTTCCCAGGGTTCCGTGTTTACACTTGTTCTCACTCTACACACCCTACTTCGGGGATCTCCCCTTCCACATGACAGTTGCCGCCTGTACTGCGTGGAGTAGTTTTGCCACCAAATTTATTCCTTCCTGGAATAAGGTCCTTAGAGTGTGACCTTATTTGGAAATAGGGTTGTTGTTGCTATAATTCATTAAGGTAAGATTGTACTGGAGTAGGGTGGTGTTCTAATTTTTAAAAAATGTTTATTTATTCTAAGAGAGAGAGAGAGAGAGATAGGGTGCAAGTGGGGGAGGAGCAGAGGAGGGGAAAAGAGAAATCCCAAGCAAGCTCTGTGCTGTCAGCACAGAGCCCAATGCACGACGGGGCTTGATCCCATGAACCATGAGATCATGACCTGAGCCGAAATCAAGAGTTGGATGCTTAACCGACTGAGCCACCCAGGTGCCCTGGGTGATGTTCTTATAAAACAGGAAAAAAGACACTGACACAGACACAGGGAGAACACCACGTGACAGTGGAGGAGCGATTGGAGTTACGTGGCCTCAAGTCAAGGACCACCAAGGACACCATCAGGGGTTAGGGGATGCAAGGGGGGACCCGCCCTTAGGGCCCTCACAGAGAGCACAGACTGCCACATCTTGACGGCAGACTTTTAGCCTCCAGAAATCAATGTATCAATAGTGCTAGGGTTTCTCTGAAGGTTCTAGGGGAGGATCCTTCTTTGCCTCTTCCTAGCTCTGGTGGTTGCTGGCCATCCTCGGCGTTACAGGTGCCTCATTCGAATCCAATCCTTGCCTTCATCGTCACGTGATGTTTTCTCTGGGTGTCTGTATCTAAATGTTCTTCTTCTTATAAGAACACCAGTCAGATTGGATTAGAGGCCGCCCTAATCCAGCATGACCTCATCTTAACTCGGTTACATCTGCAAAGACCCTATTTCCAAATAAGGTCACGTACATAGGCTCCAGGTGGACACGAATTTTTTGGGAAGGAAACTATTTAACTCGGCTCAGTGACTTTTGGCTGCAAATTCTTCTGTGTCTTTTGAATTTTGCACATTAAATGTATTACTAGCCACTCACTAGGCACTTGATGCCTCTTTAATGAGTATATTTTGGCCTTATTTAACTGTAGGAGATTCAAAATCCCTCCAGCAAAGCACAGCATTGAGAACCAGCCGGTCAGCCCCACCATCGCTCTTTGGGCCATAAGTGCAGTGATTCCTAAGGCCGTAAGCTCCGAGTGGCCAGGCCGACTCTGTTTCTTTACCAGAGCAGCTACAGTATCTGGTCCTCAGTCAATGTTTGTTAAAGAATGGGTACATGGATGGCAAGGGATGAATATTTTTCAAAGATACTAATGCCCTTTGAAAATCATTTTGAGCGCCGGCATATTTAGGCATAAAGAATGGCAAGTGAGAGGGATAATAACTTGCAGGTACATATGATTCTAACATTCACAAGGCGCTTTTGTACGTGATTTAATCTGATCCTTATGCACCCTTGAGAGAGAAGCCAAGCCCAAGTTTTTTTGCTCAAGTCCGTGGGGCTAGCGATTGGCCGGTCAGAACTCAGATGCCCGGGCTCCCGTAGGGCTTTGAGCCCCTGTCTGCTTTCAGCCGGCAGGTTTCGATGAAACCCAGTCCTTCATCTCCTCAACCCAGTCTATTGTGAAAGAAACTTCAATGAGGAAGAAAAGCCCTATTTCTCTTTGAAGATGACAAAAAGTTATACTTGAAGTTCTAGTCTGATATGGGAAAGCCAAAGGAAAGGGTGTGTTTTTCCCCTCTAAGCTAAAAGCTACGAGTGAAATATGTAAATATTAAACATTTAGTATGTAAAGCATTTGCTTAAGAAAATTGGCCTTGAGATGCTCAGATTATTCCTAATTATTATTTATCATTTTCAACGTTTCTGTTGTTCTATTTCCTGCTCGTGACTCACTACCATCATTGGTAACATTTCCTATGAAAGTCTAAGTACAAATACACTTCTTCATGTACAGCGTCTGCATCAGGGGTCGGCAAACCATGGCCTGTGGACTGCTTTTGAACAGCTCGAGAGCTAGGGCTGGCCGTGACATTGATAAGACTGGCCATGACACAAAGACAGTATGTGGCTCGTAAATCATACGTTTACAGAAAAAGTTTGCTGAGCCCTGGTCAATATTTCTATTTGTATATACGTATAAACACATCGGGCCAGACGTTATGGCATTTGTACGTATGTGTGTATGTATCTGTCCCCTCCCTTTCCCACGAGGGGCTTTATCAAAGCTGATAAGCTCCTGAGCCTCTGTGACTCTCGTGCAAAATAAGCCCCTTCAGTCACGCAGTCGCGGTGTCCACGGTTTAACGGTTGATAGAGCACAAAATTGAACACTCTGCCATGCGCAATGGAAGATGAGAAATGATGAGAGGTACAGACGCTGAAAGTCGATAAAAAAGAGCAATCTCGGCTAAGAAAGATGATTTGCGATTTACGTAGGACTTCATATTTTCCAAGTGTGTCTTCATTCCCTTTTATCAATTTTCCAATAACTCCTTGATGATCTGTGTTAACTATAGAAAAATCAATGAAAATAAATGGTCTAAGTGGATGTTAAGCTGTGATGTCAGCCTGAAAATTGTTTTCTGGTGCCATATTGATACAAATTTTTTTTTTAATTTTAACGTTTACTTATTTTTTAGAGAGAGAGAGAAAGAGAGAGAGAGAGAGTGAGCAAGCAGGGAGCAGGGAAGGACAGGGAAAGGGGGAGACAGAAATCCAAAGCAGGCTCCAGGCTCTGAGTTGTCAGCACAGAGCCTGATGCAGGGCTCAAACTCATGAACTGTGAGATCATGACCTGAGCCGAAGTCGGACACTTAACCAACGGAGCCACCCAGGCGCCCCACTGATACAGATTTTAAATATTCCTGCTTTCACCTAGAGATGATTGCATTTGCCTTGTGTTCTCTAAAATATTATTGTAATGTTTTTATTTATTTATTTATTTATTTATTTTTTATTTATTTTTGAGAGAGATAGAGATAGAATGTGAGTGGGGGAGGAACAGAGAGATAAGGAGACACAGAATCCAAAGCAGGCTCCAGGCTCTGAGCTGTCAGCACAGAGCCCGACGCAGGGCTCAAACTCACGAACCGTGAGATCATGACCTGAGCCGAAGTCAGGCGCTCAACTGACTGAGCCAGTCTGGTGTTCTAATAGCTGTCACTGTCATGATGCCTTTCTCTGAGATTTGAAAGTGGTTTTGAGCTCTCAGGCTCCCTCGGTGAAAGTGGACATCCAAAGACTGGAAGAGAGGTCAGGACTGGGGAGAGGACAACATTTGCCAGCAATTTCTACATTCTCTTTACTCAAAGACTCACACAAAGTATGGTTGATTTGGAGGGAGTCTGGGGCTTGTGGAAGGTGGCGGGGGTGGGGAGTGGGAGAAAGAGGAGGGGCAAGAGCTCGGCAGCCAGCCAGTGTTAAGGGGAATCAAAACCCCAGAGGCGTTTTCCTAGACATCAGTACTCGGGGCGCTCATTAGCCAAAAGGGCAAATCCTCCCTCACTTACATTTTCAACCCTCCCCAAAGACAACTGCGGGCCTTCGCTCCTCTGGCCCCCAGGCTTGGCGTGGCTTAGACTGCATATTGGACACTGTGTGGTTTGCCGCTTTGATGTGTCTCCTCCCCACCCCCTTAATTATTGGACTGCTGGCTGACTGCAAACGAGTCTTTATTTGCCAGAAGGGAAAAAGGAAAAGGTCCAAGTGTGAGAACGAGATCAATTACTCGCCTCAAGCTAATGCTTTTAACTAGGTGAGTAGTCCCCCCCACCCACCCTTTCTGAAAGAATTCCAGGGATGGATAGAAGTCTGCTGTGTGGGTCCTTTGTGTTAATTTGCTGGGGCTACCTTAATAAATTATCATAACTTGAGCAGCATAAGGAACAGAAATTTGCGGTCTCGTGGTTTCGGAGGCTTGACGTTCAAGATCAAGATGTGGGCGGCACTGATTCCTTCTTAGGGCTGAGGAAGAATCCGCTCCAGGCCTCTCTCCTTGGGGTGGACGTGGCCGTCTCCTCCCTGTGTCTCTTCACATGGTCGTCCTTCTATGCATTCTGTCTCCAAACTTCTCCTCTTACGAGGACCCGAGTCATATTGGATTGGAGCCCACCCTCACGGCCTCGTTTTAACTCGATAACTCCTGTAAAGGTTCTGTCTCTGAAAAAGGTCACATTCTGAGGGACTGGGGGTTAGCACTTCAACACAGGAATGTGGGGGACACGGATCGACCCGTAACGTGCTCCCACCCCCCACTCTTCACTCCCGGTGTTTACTCTTCCCACCTTCTGCCAGGGTCCCCTTTTCCCCACTGCCGCGTCCCCGGCTCTGCCTCTCTCCCTCCGTCCCCAGGGAGGACCGATACAAAGTGCCATGCGCACTTCGACAGTCGTTCTCAGATTTCTACCCCTCCCCCGCCCCGTGTCCATTTCCGCCACCATCTGCCCGGTGTGGACAGCCCGTTCCGCACCTGAACCTGTCACTTCTTTGACTTCCTCTACACCAAGGCGATCTTCGCCTTTGTTTCTCTTCAGCTCTGTAACCTGCTCCCCGGATACAGCGTAGACCTCGGCAACTGCGTGAAGTTACTACTCGCCTCTGAAATCTTGAAGACCAGTATCCCGCTCTCTGATGCCACACTCAGCTCTCTCTCCCAACACGCCCATCGAACCTGCTCTTGGGGCTGACGAGCCCCTCCCTCTACCCGTTTCCCAGCTCCGTTCCAGATCCTTCTTCTCCAGCACTCCCTACATCTAGGCTGTCCAATAGTCGCCCCTAGCTACACGTGCTTATTTAAATTTAAATAAAACTTAAGAATTCAGTCTCTTGGTCATACTAATCACATTTCAAGTGCACAAGAGGCGCGTGTGGGCTGATGGCTCCTGCATTCAGCAGTGTAAATTACAGAGCGTCCCCGTTATAGCAGAAATTTCTGTGGACGGTGCCACTCTAGATCTCCTGGTCATCCCTTGACCTAATTTGTCATGCACTCGCATCCAGTTGACCAAATGAGTAAACCCTAAGGATTTTCATGCCTTTGTCTTTCCCCTGCATCTCAACCAACAGATGCAGAGCTGTGAATCAGCCCTGCCTTCTACCCATTTCTGTTCTCCACCCGACTGATGTGCAGAGCTGGAGAGTTTATTCAGCAGGGTACGCTGCTCTCGCTTCGTGCTCTGTATCAGTCAAATGGGGATAATAATAGCACTCGCAAGCGTGTTGGAAAGATCGAAGGAGATAATGGCAAAAGGTGATTATTACACCGAAAGGTGCAGATCTTAGCGGCTCAGTGCATTTTAGCTTTATTATTATTTTTTTAATTCCAAACCTCAGCTGGACTCTCGCATTGTCACCTGCCCCCCTATCTTTCTCCGTAAGTCCATTCCCGCCCCTTTCTCCTCCTAAAGAGGCATTTTATTTATTTTTCCTTCCAAGTTTGTATTTATTTATTTATTTATTTATTTATTTATTTATTGGACGGGGGGACAGGGTGAGAGACAGAGGGAGAGAGAGAATCCCAAGCAGGCTCCCATGCTCTGCTCTGAGCCCAATGCGGGGCTGGATCTCACGACCTTGAGATTGTGACCTGAGCCGAAATCAAGAGTTGGTCACTTAACTGACTGAGCCACCCAGGTGCCCCAAGAAGAGGCAGCTTCTTCCCCTACGAAAACATTTTATTTTATTCTTCTGTATCAGGCGGAGAGAGACTTTACTTCGCAGTAAGTAATTCTTTGTAGAATACGGCAGATCTGCTCTGAGGTGGTGATGTTTAGTCGCAAGAAAAAAACAAGATATAATTTCCGGAATTGTCTCTTGGTAAGAGGCGGAATCAGTTTCCTGCAGTTCCTCCCAGACATCCCCACAAATCTGGGGGCTCAGAACGACAGGTATTTATTCTCTCTTAGTTCTAGATGTATTGGTAGGAGGGGCCGCGCTCCTTCCAAAGGTCCTGCTTCTGGTGGCTCCGGGCGTTCTTTGGCCGGGGCAGCGTCACTCCGGTCTCTGCTTCTGTGTTCACGTGGCTTCTCTGTGTGTCTCTCTGTGTCTTCTCCCCTTCCGTCTCTTATAAGGACACCCATTTGTCTTATTTACCTTGGGATTTTTATTTATGGAGACTGAGTGATGATGTAGTTGGATCAATGCCGCTGAAAGGAGAATTTATTACTTACATTTCCCAGGAGAAAGGGCATTTCATGCCACTCGGGCCACATGGGGAGATGGGGAGCACCGGGTCTGGTTAGAAGCAGGAGCAGGAGGGGAAAGCAGGGGAGGAAATCTCAGGGCCTTTATTGGAGTTTCCATGGGAAAGCCAAGGCGGGCAGAGTCAATGTTTCAGGATTGTTAATTTGAATGATTCCGGCAGGCGGCAGGCTGTGGGCTCTCGGATGGTCCCAGGACGGCACCTGGCCCAGGATGATTTAAGGCAGGAGAAAGGTGGGCTCCTGTGTGAGTTGGAAAAGGAAGTGGTTGGGGCTGGAGATTCAGGATTGGTTTGCATATGAAAGGTGTAATCCTTGTTATTCTCCTGACAGTTAGTTTGCCCTGGGGGCGGGGGTCTCTCCCCTGCTCTGTAAGGCCCCCAAATACCAGCACTTCAAGAATACAGCAAATAACAAAACACAGTTACTATAAGTGGCCCTGTGATGAATGGACACCAAAAAGACGAATACAGCTGGTTAATCCAGGATGGCCTCATGTCAACATCCTTAACGTAATTACGTTGCAAAGACCCCCCCTTTTCCAGATAAAGTCACGTTCACAGGTTCTGGACGCACGGGTCTTTTCAGTGAGTGTGTGTTGGGGGGCACTCTTCTACCCCTGACCGGTGCCCTACTAAACAAACGCCTCTCGGAGACCCATTCCCGTTTTCCTGGGTCACCTCCTTGTCCTTTCTTGACTGGACTCTCGTAAAACTTGCCTTCTCGCCCCAAAGGCTCTCCATCCCCTGAGCAGCTTCAAAATGATCTCTCTAAGATGGAGGCCTGTCCCCGGCCCTTCCCTGCTTGAGAAGCCTGCTTCTCAAGAGCGGGGCTGTGTCCGCTGCGGCGTTCGGAGTGTTGCCGAAAATATATATTGTAAAGGAAACATTTCCAAGCTTGCAAACTCCAGAGAATTTGCTCCAATTTGTAGATCAGAGCAATTTCAACACATTCATCTGGATGATGGCCGTGCGCCACCTCCCGCTCTGACGCCTGAATGAACGAATGACTATCCCGTGCTCCATCTTCTAACCAGCTGCTTTATCTAACTGGATGCGGATTAAACATGTAGACTTAGTAAAGGGAATTTGGAAACTCCGTAATCCCTCCGAGGAAACAAATTTCCACACGTTCAGTATGGCCGACCGGTTCCCCTAGACCCTGGCATGAGATAATTTTCTTAAGTTTCCCACACTTCATCGTAAACTGAGAGCACGGAACTCCCCTGCACGTGAGCTAGCAGAGGATGAAGAAGCGGCCAGCCCGGGTCCAAACCTGATTCATTTGAGACCATGCGGATCTGCCTTACTTCAGCAAATGCATAAAAAATCAAGTTAAAATGAGCGATATATTTTTTTTCCCCAGATAACTCTATCTCAGGGCGCCTTATAAAATGTTAGTCCTCCGGGAGGCAGGGGGGGTCACCTGCTGAACCACTTGTATTTCCAAAATCACTCCACAGACCAAAGTCCCAATGATTCACGAGCCTTCCCTATTGGAGAGCAAATCATCTCTTAAAAAATAGAGTGGTATCTCCAAAGGCCAGACAATAAGCTCTCAGACATGAATCAGAAAGTCTCAGAAGAAAAAAAAGAAAAAAGAAAGCTTCAGAGGCCTCAGCGGGCTCCCACTGACCTGCCGAAGGCAGCCCGGCCAGACACCCCGGCACGTGCCTGGGGGCCAGGACTGAGCTCTGCACAGGGTGCCGCTGGACTCACCTTTCTTCTGATTTATGAAGTCTGTTGAGACGGCAAGTCCTAGAAACTTACCTCGAACGGGCGTCATGTGAAAGAGAGTTTCTATGGGGTCAGAAACTAAAAGGTCGAAGGAATGGTTTCGTCGGTGGAATCTAGCAGCTTGAGCAAATGTGATCAGGATGCGTCCCTTTCTCTTTCTTCCACTCTCTTTTCTGTTGGCTTCCTTCTCCAGATGCCAAGGTCTAGGAGGCACCTGGTGGCCCCGGCTCGCTTCCTCCCGACTCGGCAACGTCAGTGGAAAACCTTTTTTCCCCTCTACAATCTTCCTCCCCCTAGAGTCCTAGGGGCCTCGGTTTGGTTCACATTTCCAATCCCGGGGCCTGGCACGCCCGAGTGACTAGCTTGTGCCTGGAGCCGGTGGTGAGGTGTGTGACACGGGACTCACCCGAGGTTTTCCCAAAGGAAAAGGAGAAATGGGAGATTGGACGCCGGGCTGGCAAATTCAAAATCTTTCTTCCTCTCGCCGGGAAGTGGGCTGACGGTCTGTCGAGGAAGGTAAACGCAAGCAACAGTTCCATCCGTGTATCTTCACCCCACGGGGAGCATCCAGGGAGAGAACGCATGCCTTCGTGTGTACCGAGATACGTATACGTTGATCTTTTTGTTAGAAGACATAACTCCTGAACTTTATTGCT
Organism: Paradoxurus hermaphroditus; assembly: GCA_004024585.1. Taxonomy (NCBI): domain Eukaryota; kingdom Metazoa; phylum Chordata; class Mammalia; order Carnivora; family Viverridae; genus Paradoxurus; species Paradoxurus hermaphroditus. The sequence continues at coordinate 16,514 of PITB01027127.1, forward strand.
TTTCACACGCGGATCCATAGGAGGTTCTGGAGAGACCACGTAATGACATCCGGGCTATTTGTGATGAGTCTGTATCATCGAGCTTCAGGGGCCAGATTGTCAGGGTGCCGTGGAGGTCAGTGGCTTCTGAAGGCCAGCGAAGTCCCCTTCCCGCCTCACCGCTGCAGCCGTAGACCTGGGCTTGACTGGAATGCCCCTCCCGATAGTCTGGGCCATGACGGACTGGCAAAGTAAATTGCCACGTCTTGATTCGTTCTCTCAGCCGTAGAGAAGAGAAGTCACTGAACACTGACTTACTGGGTACGACTTGTCTGTGTTTTGAAAGCTTAGAAATGTGTTCTGTGGACTAACACAGTATTTGGCCTAAAACACCCTGTGAATTCCACCCCCACACACACCACTTCCCTTACCCCACATGTTACCCGTGGTGGAGTTCCACGTTCGCCGTTTACAAAGATCTGCTCTTCAGAAGTGAGTCATTAACACCGTCCTGTCTTCGTCTTCACAGGCTCGTGGGAGAAATCTGAGATGGGATATCTGAGTCGAAAATGACCTCCGAGAGATCCATCTCCTTTCCCGTCAGTTGATTGATTCATTTCCTACAATTTCTTTTTTTTTTTAATGTTTATTTTTAAGAGAGAGAGACAGAGCATGAGCTGGGGAGGGGAAGAAAGAGGGAGACACAGAATCCAAAGCAGGTTCCAGGCTCCACGCTGTCAGCACAGAGCCCGACGCGGGGCTCGAACTCACAAACCACAAGATCGTGACCTGAGCCGAAGTCCGACACTTCACCAACTGAGCCAGCCAGGCGCCCCGCCTTTCCTACAGTTCCTTAAAGACGGTCAACCAGTTCTGTGTCAGCCCTTCTTGAGAGAAAAGTCACTATCCAGAGATTCCCCGGCCATCGTCATTGCGAACGCCTTGCATCATGAGAAAGTTCTCTCCCGTCCTGATCTCAAGTTGATCCCTCCCGAACAGCCAGTTCTTCTAACCTCAGATCCCGCAGTGAGGAACCCTTTGTCTCTCTTTTCAGTAATAGACCAGAGTCGGCACTTCAAATGATTTCTTGGGTGTCTCTTTCCAAGTTAAAGTCTCCTCACCTTTATTTCAGATCGGTAACAAGGCATGTTTCTGGAATGTGTATATGGTCTCCATATAAACAGTCCCCAAACTCATGGATCAACCTGACAAAGTCTGGACTCAGGAGTTTGTTTCAAAAAGAAAAACAAGCCAGCTATGATAGAAAGAATCGCGAGCCTATAAATTGTGCGGAGGTGTGTTTATATAACGACATAAGAGTTTAAATAAAGCACTCTAAGAGTAAACGAAACTACAAGTTATAGCTGTGAAAGCAGCTTCAGCGGGGTCCGCCGAAAGGACACGCTCCACTTGCCCTGAGCGAGCACACGATACAGGTTCCCAAGCAGACGGCCAGCCAGGCAGGACGCTGCTTCCGGGAGGTGAGTTTCATCACCCGTTCTCACCTGGAGAAGCCGAAGTTCAAAGAGATGAGCCGCTGCCGCAGGTCACACAGAGCCCTCATTTCGGGGGCCGAAAATCCCCGTGATCATGCTGACCTAATCCAGGTGACAATTGACAGCTGATTCATGTGAGCGTGTTGACTCAGGCCGATACCCTAAAGCTATTTCCCATCTCAGGAGACAAGTTCAAGCGAGAGTACCTATACGGCTGTGAATTTTCGTCAGATTTCTTAGAGATGTCTCCAACAGGCCCCTGTCCCCTCCCTACCCCACGAGTCCCTGGAACTCCCAAATCACCGTTCAACTGTCAGTCAAGCTTCTTAGAGAACCAGGGATATAATTTGTTCAGTGATTTTGGCTTATGCTAAGAGTTAAGCAAAGTCAGAAAAGAAGGACAGATGGAGCAAAGTAATGTTTTCAAGTCACATGTTAGAAACAAGACCAAGAGGCTATAGAAGGACGTTTGTGGGGTTTATGAGCAAATATCAATGCTTTATAAAATTTGATAACCACGTGTTACATAAATGTAATTTTTTTAAGTTTATTGATTTTGAGAGAGAGAGAGAGAGAGAGAGAGAGAGAGAGAGACAGCATAAGGAGGGGAGGGGCAGAGAGATAGACTCCCAAGCAGGTCCCTCGCTGTCAGTGTGGAGCCCGTTGTGGGGCTCAGAATCACGAACGATGAGATCTCCACCTGAGCTGAAACCGAGAGTTGGATGTTGAACCGACTGAGCCACCCGGGCGCCCTGAGTAAGTGTAATTTTAAGGCAGATTGTTCCATGCTGTGTGTGTCTGATTACAACAACTGTGTGTTAAATATATCTCTTTAGGACCTGTAATCTATTAGTATTAGATACTGTGTCTATTAGGGTTCTTGCTGAATATGTCATTAGACCCGAGCAAAAATGGACAGATGGCATAGGCTGGCGGCTCAGAGACATGGATGAATATCACTGTCCAGATGCTGGACGGATTTCCCCCGGACCACCTTAATTAGCTCCCAGGGGCCCCCCTGCCTGTCTCTCCTTTCTGCGTTCCATTCTCCCCAGGGCCATGAGGACCATCCTTGTTGAAAATACTTTATAGGGCGCCTGGGTGGCTCAGCTGGTTAAGAATCTGACTTCGGCTCAGGTCACGATCTCACGGTTTGTGAGTTGGAGCCCTGCATCGGGCTCGCTGCTGTCAGTGCAGAGCCTGCTTTGGATATTCTGTCTCTCTCTCTCTCAGCTCCTGCTCCCTCTCAAAATTAAATAAATAAAACATATATATATATATATATATATATATAATTACTTTCATGACTCCTCAGTGTCCCTCAAATAATCCTACTTCTAACTCTAATCCTACTTCCCACCATGTGGCCAGACACCAAATAATCTTGCTTTATTTGTTGGGATTCACCTAAGACTCCCGTGTTCATGAAGTCTTTGACCCTGGAGCACAGGCTTCCAGAAATCAGCTTTAAAGCCGAATTCTGGAAGGGCAAGGAAGTGGGTGTCTGTGGAAACAGGGCCGGTGAACTCCGGCCAGGTCACATAGCAAGGACGCAGCACCTGTCCAGCTCTCTCTCTCGGGATGCTTGCCCTTGGATCCCAGCTGCCATATTGTGAGGAAGCCCAGCCGACTGGCGGGGCCGTGGCGGGGGTCCCGAACAACAGTCCCAGTCAGGCCCTCAGCGACAGCCAGCATCGATCGTCACACACGTGAGTGAATAAACCCTGGACGATTCTAGCTCCTACCCTGCAAGCCTTCCAGTTGAGGCTCCGTCCTCACGGAGCAGAGATAAAAGCGTGCACCCTCTGTGACCTACATTTCTGACCCACGAGAACCGAGAGAGACAAATAGTGACAACTGTTGCTTTAAGTCACTCAGGTTTGGGGTAATTTGTTATGCAGACATCGCTAATTAATATAGCGCTGCTTACCTGATTTTATCCTCACTGGGTAACAGATTTTAGTTGTTGGTTAGTTACTAGCCAGTGCCGAAGTCATACAAAGGTATCCCCGAAGGCCTTTTAAATAATAACCTTTATAGGAAAAAAGAGGATATTTGAATACCGACTAAGAAATGAGGGCTGTGTGTGCGTGTATGTGTGTGTGTGCACGTGCACGTATGTATGTAGCACCTTAAGCATAAATAAATCTAACAAGATAGAAATGCTAGTCACTGGAGGGGTGCCTGGGTGGCTCGGTCCAATTCTTTTTTTTTTTTTTTTAATTGAGTTTATTTATTCATTTGGAGAGAGGCAGAGAGAGGGAGAGAGATTGAGAAAGTGGGGAAGGGGCAGAGAGAGAGGGAGAGAGAGAAAATCCCAAGCAGGCTCCACACTGTCAGTGTAGAGCCTGATGCGGGGCTTGAACTCACAAACCATGAGATCAAGACTTGAACTGACGTCCGATGCTTAACCGGCTGAGCCACCCAGGTGACTCAAGCATCTGACTCTTGATTTCGGCTCAGGTCCCGACCCCAGGGTCATGGGATCCAGCACCGCTCTGGGCTCTGCCCTGAGTGTGGAGCCTGCTTAAGATTCTCTCTCTCCCTCCTTCTGCCCCTCTCCCCCACTCGCACTCTCTCTCGCTCTCTCAAATTAAAAAAAAAAAAAAGAAGAAATGGTAGTCCCTGGGGTCCTGGTC